>BMAO01026789.1:0-43222 GCA_019973975.1 Trichonephila clavata | reverse complement strand
AAACATGGAGTAAATATTCATAAAATTATTCCAAATTTCTTGCGGATATTAATTGGGTGAAGAAGAAACAGTGGGTTTATGCAAAACTTTTCAGTCGACTACGTCCTGTGCGAAACACCGGCGCATGATGGAACGCGGAGGAACCAAATCACGCTGCATAGGCAGTTCAGACAAGTTTCGTGCAACTGCTGTGCGAAGGAACGTTGTTAACCATCAAACAAAGTGAATGATGGCACAAAGACGCCAATTGGACATGTTTACGAAAGGAAGAATCGTTGGAATGCTGGAATTCTCACGATCACACACCGAAGTGTCTCGAATTCTGAATGTGGACCAGTCTATGATCTCAAGACTGTGGCAGAGGTTTCAAAGAAGGGAGATGTTACCCGACAACCAGTATCAGGTCAACCAAGAGTCACAACCCCTCGCCAAGACCGATATCTGGTAATAAGTGCGCGACGTCAGAGGGGCAGTACTGCCAGAGCACTGGGTTCGGTACTCACAGTCGCCACAGGAATACGAATTTCGAGACAAACTGTTTACAGGAGACTCAATCATGCTGGCCTGTATGCCAGAAGACCAGCAGTTTGCATTCCCTTCACGTCTGCGCATAAACGCGCTCGTTTGAACTGGAGTTTGAAACATCAACATTGGAGTGTGGGAGAGTGGGCCAATGTGATGTTCAGTGACGAGTCCCGGTTTAGTCTGAGTAGTGATTCTCGGTGGGTAACGATATGGAGAGAACGTGGAACATGTTTTGAACCAAGAAACATAACGGAAAGACATCATTTTCCATCAAGGGGAGTAATGGTATGGGCAGGCATCATGATGGACGGCCGTACAGAACTCCATTTCTTTGACACGGGGTCTGTGACTGCTCAAAGATACAGAGACGCAATTCTTGAGCATTATGTTCGCTTGTTTTGAGGTGCTGTCGGTCCTGACTTCATATTCATGGATGATAATGCTCCATGTCCCCGAGCGGTGCTGATTGATGACTTCCTTGAAACAGAAAACATCCAGCGCATGTCGTGGCCTGCGAACTCCCCTGATTTAAATTGGATGTATGGGATATGCTCGGGAGACAAATTGCAGTCCTTTCGCACTCACCAAGTTCCGTTACAGAACTGAAGAGTGCTCTCCAAGAAGCTTGGAACCGTTTGAGCCCACAACTCATTCAGCATCTCATAGCAAGTATGGTAAATCGCTGTGCAGCGTGCCTGGCTGTCAGAGGTAACCACACGCCTAATTAAACTGCAGCATCAGTATTTTATTTAATATTTTCTTTCATTTTTTCTTTAAAGTGTGAATCCTTGATATGCTCAGTTTTCTTTCAAACTGCTACTTTGGATAATAAAATTAATTATTATCATTCTTTTGATTTGCTTCCTTATTTTATAACCATTTTACACTCGCATATCACGTTTCTCGCCATTCTGATTTACAGTTCCTTCTTTATTCACATAATTATCAATTATGGACATACAACTTTTGGACACCAGTGTACATATCTTTGAAAAGATAATTCACTTCTAACTCTTTTACTTGAAACAACAAACTATACATCACAGCCAAAGGTGTGAAGACGCCAAATTGTCTTGCGTCGAAAGCGAATTAAAAACTTTTTAAATATTTTTTTTTGTTGATAAAATAAATTATTTTTGCGTATGGAACTAAAGAGCCGCAGCTTCACATCCAAAGAGCCGCAGGTTGCCGCCCTGCACTATGAGAATAACGAAAATAAGCTGAGTTTTGCTCTAGATTCCAACATACATTAACATAATTTTTGCTCTAATATATACATATTCTATTTGTTTAGCTCTATTATGTTCGGTTATAAATACAAGAAAAATAAACTAAAACAGAAATTGGCTATTATACGGTAATTATAACAAAAACGCGTTAAGTATTTTTAGTTGCGTTTAGTATTTATAGAGTAACTTTTTAACAATTTATTTTCGTTATCATTTAAGTTAATTTTACAATAGTTCGATTTGTTGTTGCGCATAAAATTTGGAATGTTTTTTTTTAAATTTTATTTTAGGGTTCATTTTATATTATGGTAGTGTTATATTTAGCTCCTCGATAATTAGCAAAATATAGACGCTATTTTTTTCCATGGAATTTTTTAAAAAAATGTCTGGATTTTTATATATATAAATAAAATTTCAATACATACAATCTCCTTTTTTTTAAGTCACCCATCTTTCAAAAGGCTTCAGGCACGGTGCAAATTGATGTCATCCTACAGCTCCTTTCTCCTCATTTTAATAATCAATATCATGAAAGACCCACTTTCTTCGGCTGCCTGGCAACAAAATCACAAGTTAATGATAACAAATGCAATAACCACTGTCCATCACGCCATATTTTATTTTAATACGGACAGGTTGAATGATAAGTATTTTTTAAAAGTTATATATATGGAACTACATTCTAAGTAGCGAAAAGTAAAAATGGGAATAAATTTACTGCGATTATTCATTTTGTATCCCCCCCCCTTCCCAAATGTACTGAGTCAAAATTAAAGACACAGTTTGAATTCGTCGAAGGGCAAAATGCCTAGAAATTGATGAAAAGTTTCAACAAAAGTATTTTATTTAATTTCAATCGTTGTGTCAATTGCAAAAGAAAAATCGTTGCTAAAAAATATGAAATTTACAGGTGTAATGGACTTTTGACCAATGAAAATATAGAATTGGGAATTCAGCCCATAGTTACTGCAAAAAACTCGTGGCTGTCATATCATGAGTTCGAGCTTAGTACCACTGAAGACCCGCCATGCAGAGGAGACGATGAACGTTCAGTTTGTCGAGGCTCAAATATCCTCCCGTTGGTGTGGACATTAGGAGAGGGGGTGCCAACTCAGGTGTCGTCCTCGTTAATTGACCATGGTTTAAAATTACGAGTTCCATCGCCAATAGCCATCGTGCAGCTTTATAATGCGACGTAAATATCACTCTCACTCACCCTCTCATTTACAGCAAAAAACAATCCTAGCATTAAAACAATTGTAAATTGAATTCAATGACACGTATCAAATAAAATTTAATTTTAATTATAATAATAACAAAAGTAAGATGTATATAAATGAGAGTAACATTCGCGACAGTTTTCCTTATTTTTTCCGCTATGCTCTCACACATCACAAAGATGCTTTATTTTAACAAATACATGCATTTTTTAGCTGAAGAGGTTGTGTGGAGAAACTATATATGTGTATGATGCACGTTAGGCTCAACGTCCCCACGCTGACGTGATGTGAAAGTTTGGACAGTAGGTTACTAGCTCAGGTGTCGTCCTTGCCACTTGATCATGATTGAAAGTTTCCAGGTTCATCGCCAATAGCCCTTGCGTTGTCTCTGAATACGACGTTAATATCAAATCTAACCAAGACCATCGTGTGTAAAAAAGAATTTTGAACAATGAGCAAGTGATACCTGAGCTAGCGACTCCACTCCGAACTTCCCCATTGCACCAAGGAGATGACTTTGAATCACGACAGATTAATTGTACATCAGCCCCTTTACACGGGTTTTCAGAAGCTCTGAGACTGGAACTCACCACACGCCGATCATGACCATAACCACTAAACTATCTTGGCCACTGGTGTGTTGAGAGAGGTTGAAGGTTTGAGTGGAAATACGAGAGTCATTTGTTTTAAGCAATGAGTTTAAACACTATAAACGACTATGACACTGTAAATTCCAGAATTTTATTGTGAATTCCTATCAGTGATTGATTCTAAATATTAAGAAATTTCAAAAATAATTTGTTCAATAAATTATATGCACTGTTTTATCGTGCTTATTGTCAACGAATTAATAGTAGTATGTCGTTACTTTTTTTTATCACTCTAAGTTGAGAAAGCCTTATTTAATGAAAAAAAGCAAGGATGTGTAATCTTATTTTCAACTTATTTTTTCATTTTTTGCTGTCGAGATTCGGATCTTTTTCAATATTTTACAGTAGAATAAGAAAGACTATTTGATTTGGGTACAATTTGGAAAATATATTATTTTTTTAAATTTAATGTTTCTTTTTATTAGTACGACTAATTTGGAATTTTTATGTTTGTCCATTATCTTGCTATGCATGTACATGTGGTTCAAAATTTGTTCATCATTTGTCAGCTCCTGACTGTGGGAATCAAGCAGATCTTGTACGTCATCAAAATCCACTTCTAAATTTATTTGCCTGCCAAGATCGACAACTTCTTCAATCAATTACCAATTTCCCCCCACTCAAACGAGATTTGAAAATCGCGTTAGTTGAGGTATTACTGTACTGTACCAGCTCCCAGAGAATGTACTAGGTCTGCAATGGTAAAACACCAATCGGAAGCCCCATTAGAAATAAAACCTTATATAGTTCTCTCTCTCTCAAGCATATCAAACTCGCGGCCCGTGGTAAATATATTTATAGCTAAAAAATAAATTTTTTGATTTCAAATAACTTAATTTTAAACTATTTGTATTAATCACAATATTCGCAAATCTTTACATTATTAAAATTTGAGATTTTACAAACGTAAGTACCTATACAAGGCTATCTTTTGACGAACCGCTGAACTCAGACACACGTAAAAGGTAACAAAAGATGGGAAATAATCCGAGGAATCCATTTCGACCATTTTATTCCAAAATTACAATTTGTAAAAAGATAATTATTAAAAACGTTAAAATGCTTGATTGATCTGCTCTTGTATGTCATGTATTCTGCGGACTCCGTAGGATGGCAGGGAGAAAGATGTCCGACATTTTCGTCGATTTTAAAACTGCCATCTCTCCTGTATCGCAATCGGACAAAAAATAATTCTGGAATCAGATAGATCATTTATTTCTTCAGAACACTTTTTTTTCTTTTCAAAATAATATTTAGCCCTTTTCCTAAAATGAGTCAGTTTTGACATCTTCAAGGAGAGAATGTTCCAAAAGCCCTGTATCTCTTTCTCCGAGTTGTGATAAATCGAGCTTACGTCCTGAAAAAATGCACAAGCTAAGGCCTTTCACACTAGTAAATTTAAAAAATCAGATGCCCAATTTTTTTTCATTTTGCCAAAATTACTCGAATTTTAACTAAAACATTTTTTACTTCGCAGTTTATATAAATAATTGCACGAAAACTTTTTTCTGGGGGGGTCAAACCTTATTATCCATGATTTCAACAAAAATTTGGATTTTTTTTTATTATAAACAAATTAGGTTAAAGATGAGTTTTTTTTAAAAATTACCACTGTAACTATATATATATAATGGCGTGTACGACTTTTACATATACGAATTTGATCCGTGTGGGAAAATGTGTTTGATACCTTTGCTTTAGGTGCACTACTAATCTATCAAGTCTCCTCCCGAGTTCTCACGCTGGCGTGTAGAAGTTTGGAGTGTGGTTTCCCTTGGTGTGTGTGTGTCGTCCTCATCACATGACAGTGGCTCAAAATTATCTGTCACCAATCTAACCCCATGACATACAAATAAAATGGAATTTGATGCCTACCTTTTCTCCGAAAGTTCGGATTTCCGGTATCGTTCAGAAGGGGTGAGCACTGAGGATTCGAATCAAACCAGAATCGACGCGAGGTTCTTGCCGGAGACAAGTTCTTGACGTCCAAACTAACAGAAACGTTATTTTACATCAAGGAGTTAATAAACAATCTACCTCGTACCGAAATGAATTTCCGAAGTAGTATACTTCACTCGTTAGAATGATTTTTATCTGTATTGTTTCTATCAATCAGATACTACTTTCATTTTCCAAAACTGCTTTAGTTTTAAAAACAATTTTTTTCTCTTCAACTCCAATAAGAATAAAGCACTGAATTTAAGCAATACACAAATTGTGATATTACTAGCTTATATTTGTAGTAGGTTACTTACATTGAGTTTACATTCTCAATACATTAATTAAATCACCCATCTATTCGGATTGTAATTTGCTTCACTTCTCAATTTACTTATTCTCTCAACTCGAAGTCTATATTTTTGATACTTCGAATCGAGAGTTTATAATCCAGTTTTTAAATTAATGAAAAAAGTTATTAAATGTCCTTCCTTTCTTTCATATTTATAGGGTTATCAAAATGTAGTAAATAACAAATATAGCTTAAAAACTAAGCTTTTTATAAGAATTCTTTATAAATCTTATTTATTTTATTCAAATTACCATTTTTATTAAGAATCAAATAATTATCGATTCTAATGAAATAGCTTGTTGGCACAAATAGAAGAAAAGACAACGACCGAATAAGATTAGTAAAATGATCTTCGGTTTCGTTTAATTGCTACATTATTATATCATTTTTCATTTCCTCTAATTTTAAATAGAACTTTCTATAATAATACGATCTTTTTTTAGGTGAGAAAACAGAAAAAACTTTCTTTTTTTTCATAAACTCATTACTCTGTATAAGTAGTAAAAATCCATTATATATAACACACACATACAATATCTAGATTAGTTCGAGAAAACTTAGTGATTTTTGCGTTTCAGTGAGTATCAACTATATTTAATAATAATAATAAAAAAAAACATCAATGAGAATAGTGAATTTAAATTTGTAAAACCGAATGGATGTTTTGATTTTAAATAATTTCGTATTAAAAATAAAATTGAGTCAAATTCTTTTCGTATGTAAAAAGGAATAAAAGTATATCAGTGGCGCACACAAGGGGGAGGGGGTCCATCGGTCAGGTATCAAGAATCAAGGGCCCCATAGCCCTTGATTCTTTTCCGCTTGATAATTCTATGCATATAGTACGTAAAAATAAATTAAATACTTGTTAGTAATAATCAATTTTATAAATTAATGTTTACTATTCATTCAATTAAATTTTTATTCCCGAAAATCGGCGAAATCAAAAGAATATGTTGGGTGGCGCATTGGGGTATAATACGAGAATGTAAACTTTCACCCCCCCCCCCCCCCCGAAATTCCTGTGTGCACTACTGACGTGTATACAGGCAAACGACAAAAAATCAGTTTCATTTTTCATAATGCTCTTCTTGGAAGAATTTATTTTAAGTCGATGCTTAAATGTTTGTTCTTGGAAGTAAATTTCACAGATTGAGATTTGGAATTATGTAACAAAGAGCCTCACTTTCAGATTATTAGAATTACAACCAAAGTTATAATTCAGTTTTATATGTATAGGAAGTGAAAAACAATTTTTTTCACTTGCATAACTATTTCACGAAATCGATAAAGCATCTTAGAAACATCGGCGAATGTTTCTATTTAGAATCGAAACATTAATTCAGTCACCTCCTTCATCCGGCAGATAATTCTATATTCGATCGGAATATTTTGAGAGAGAGAAACATCGATAGCAATATACTTCGACAAAATATCAGGTTAATAGTACGTAGACATTTTTAGAGAGAGAATTCGCGCGTTCTTTAGGATTGATTAAATTAAATATTTATATATATCAGGCGATTTTGAATTTAAATGAATGAGGAGTGAGTGAATATTAACGTCCCACTGTTCAGCTACACGAGGGCTTTTGGGGACGGTCCGCGTAATTTTGAACCATGGTCAACTGACGCGGACGACACCTGAGCTGGCACCCCCCTCTTCTAACTACCCCACCAATGGGAGGACGTTTGAGCTCTCAACAGATTTAACGCGCATCGTTCCCCTACACGATGGGTCTTCAGTGGTACTGGGGCTCAAACTCATGACCACTTGGCTATCGCGGCCACTAAATGAATGGGAAAATAAGTATCATACTTATATGTAAACAGTCGCAATGGGATTTAGGCGACCGACCAAGTAGTTTTAAATTGTGCTAAAGATGAGAAACAATGTCAAAATCTAAGCAACGCAGTATTAGAAATCCATGTGCGAATTTTTTTTTCCAGATGCACCCAAAAAACTCAATAAAGTATTAATAAAAAAAAGAACCATAAATTTTACGAGAAATAGTAATTTGTCAGTCTGAAAATTATTACTAATGATTTTACAATTTTATGGCTATCATATATTAAACTTTTTCATTTAAATTAGGATACGCCTTAGAGAAAACGATGCAATGATACCAGCTCCTGGGGAATGTACTAAATCTGCTAAGGTCCATATCTGCTAAATCCACAGCCCCATAAGAGAGGGGGAAAAGAAAAAGTAAACGACTATATACATTCGACAATTTCAAATAGCTACTGATATGGGCTCAATTCATGACGGTCAACAATCATTAAACTAACCGGTACTTGTTCTATTTGTAAAATTTAGATAACATTGTGTGCATATTTTTTACACAAAATTAAAAAAAATTTTTTTTGTCAAATTTAGAATAATTATTTTCAGTTTGAAATGTTTTGTAATTTAATGTGTGAATTGTAGAAGAAATTGAGATGTACTTAAATTTCTTGTTTATTATAAAAAAATACAATGAAACTTTAACTGCAATTTTTTGATTTATTTTAAAACAAAACTTTTTTATATTTAACCATTTTACAACATAAAATATATTTCATGTTGATAATGATTATTTTCTTTTATTAACTCTCATATATCTAAGTAAAAGAGTTAGACAGGAAAATATAGTTAAATGGAGAATATCAGTCACATTTTTATTTTGTGAGCTACAAGGATATCTAAATTAGAGCCTCTCCTCCCAAAATCTAAATTACAACATCGGGCCCTTAAGTGGATAAAAGTTGTGAATTTGCAATATCATTTAATTAACGCTGAAAACTTAGAATCTGTCTACTGATAAATTATAAAATTTCTCACTTTAATTTTCTCAACATACCAGCAATAAAATGCATAAATCCATTATAAGTTATTTTTCCATGCAAGTACAAATAGATCAGATTTAGATTATGCTATTAATATTTAGAAACTTCTTTTTTTTTGGATTAATAATGCTATACATAAATCAAATTTAAAAATGACAAAACAAAACTACAATTTACATGAATAAAATTTCTTTTACTTTAACTCGTTATACTCACAAATTTGATGAAAATTGGAACCTTAGAATACAAATAGTTTTACAAATGCTAAGTTTATTTACCAAAGCATTATAATGACAAGAATAAACAGAAAAAAATGGAATGCTTCATGTTTCTGAGAAATTTTCATGATATTTTATGTCTACATTTCTGTTTTATTGAGTGTTTCAATATTAAAAACTCATGATTTCTTAATATAACAAGCAAAAATGACTAGAAATAAGTTGTTACACATAGGCATAAATATACATATATCAACACATTTATGAATGAATATATTCATCTTCCCATCAAAATAAAGAAATGTATAAGCATATAAAATAAACATAAAAGTAAATAACTAATTTTGTACATGTCAGTGTGAAAATTTCAGCAATATTTAATCATTTACTCTGCACACATATATTCAATTCTATACGAGATGAATACAGAACTATGTGCTCTTGTTTAAATATTCCAGTCTGGTAACTATATTAATTTATATGCTTCAGCACACTGCAATTTTTATTTTATTTACAGGAATATAAAAATATGAAATAATATTACATATAATCAATTTTAAAAAGTTCATTTTTTCAGCTATTTTTTTTTTACAAATACACAAACATACTGAAGATCATAAAATCATTATCAAATATTTTTCAAAAAATAATTTTTAGATTATATCAAGCTTAAAATTAGTAATGTATCCAAAATATACACATGGAGAACACTTAAGTATCAAGTTTATATTATACATTGTAACCATTCATAATAATTGAAATTGAGAAAAACTTTTTACAAAAGGAAAGGGGGGGGGGAGAAAGAACTTGAGGCAGCATAGTTAAATTTAGCATTTTTCAATAATAAATTTTAATAGGCAACATTATGTTTCTTAATCCTATGAGACATGGAGAAAACATTCAAATTAAACTGATCACTTCTAAGTTGGTTCATGTTTAGTAATAAAGTAATTATAAATAATAAAAAAAAAAAACTCAATTAAGTTTTTCTTTAGGTGGAATTCACACAATTTTAGTTCCACCATGCCACATAGGTTCACAATTGCAATATTTTGAGGTGGTTTGAAAACTATATATATATATCCCATCATGCAAGCAGCAAAAAGATGAAACTTTTATTACAGAATTGCCCCTCCCTTTCTTACAACTAATTCCAAAAGCCTCCCTTCTAGCATTCATCATGTTTAAAACGAATATTAGATTTTTCAATATATAAAAAGTTTTTAAATAACTCCAAAACCCTTATCTAGAAAATAATACAAAAATTAAAAAAAACTTCCCCCATTAAACCTTAAAATTTTTTCAATTTGCATAAAATCCTTATATGTATAAAAGTAGAAATCTAAATACAAAATAAAGTTTTAAGCTGAAAGAGAGTAATTACATGAAAAAAAAATGGTTTGATTATTTCTATTGTAATACGATTTTCCAGAAAAACTCTAAGAAACTGGTTTAGTCGATTAAAATATGCTCTATTATGAAATTAATTTGATGTACAATAAATTAAAAACATCTGTATTAGGATAGGCGATGTGCATTCATGAAATTAATTTTATAGCACAAGATATTGAAAAGCAGTTACTTATAAAAGTTTGAGATTTGGCTAGTGCCCTCTCATTCTGCCTCCCTGCGGGAGGCGTTTTTTCGACTAATGGATTTTCTTTTTCACCCGATCTTCCGGGTATAAGCAATTTTTGCTGGCACCCGTCACATCTAATTTTCGTATTTGGCTAGTAAAAAAGACAATGACGAGTTTATGGAAAATGCATTTGATTAGAATGAAATATTAATGAAAAACAAGCAACTTCTTGAACAATCAGTTAAAAAAACAAATGATATCCCATAACTTTTAATTAAAATAGGAATCAATTAAGATGAAATGATTCTTTTTTTACTCAATCAAATTGGTAATGACACAAAACATTAATTCATCATTCAATTTCATATTAAAAATACTTTCAGATAACTAATTATCACTTTATTTGTTTCATAAAAAAATTAATCTAACAATTATTTTAATTAAAACATATTAGTAGCTAAGTTTTCATAAATCACATTGAAAACATTACAATATTTAAAAATCAGAAAAAACTAATAATTTTTCAACACATTTTATAGAATTCAATGCGACAATATTTAAAAATATTCACATATATTCAATACTTAAATCTATTACAATCCAGAAATTTCTGGATTTTTCGATGGGTGCAATAAACCGCTAACAATAGTTTTCCTGTACACAAATCCTGCGCTACCAGAATATTCTATCGCCTCGAAAACGGAAACTGGATGAAAGTTCCGGTTTATGTAGTTCGTGATCCTTCTAGAAGGATGGAGAACATTCTGACTACCGGCGAATTACTCATGTACTTTCCGCTTTCCGGAAAATAGTTCGACATTTTTTCTATTAATTAGTACATTTTAAAATAAAAATAGAAATTAAATTATAAAGATAATTGTATAAAAACTTTAAAAATATCATAAAAAGATTGAATTTTGCTCATTTTATCATACAAATCAGTCAGCGTAAAATATTACGCACCGGTGTATGAGTCTATATAACCGAATTTCTACCGGCTCTGTAAGCACTTTCGTTTTTTGATCCAGTGCGTATCTTTTCTGTGAATCTGAAGCGTGCTCTTTAGTTTTCTAGCTACGTTATTGCAGCTATTTAAAGGTAGATATGTTGTGAAATTAACGGTTTTTGTTAAAGCTTTGGATTAATAAACTTATTTCTGTATTTGAAATTCTGATTTTCGATTTATTTCAGATGCCTGAAGACGTACAAATGCAAGAAGATGCCGGTGAGGCAGAAACCTTCGCCTTTCAAGCGGAGATCGCCCAGTTGATGAGTTTGATTATCAATACTTTCTACTCCAACAAAGAAATCTTTCTTAGAGAATTGATCTCCAACTCTTCAGATGTAAGTTATCAACTATATTATCTTGAAGTATCTTTACAAATGAAAATTTATACTAAGACGCTGTTACGTAGGTACTTTCTTAAACTAAAATTATCTTTCTTCATTTTCAGGCTCTCGACAAGATCAGATATGAAAGCTTAACTGATCCTTCTAAACTCGACAGCTGCAAAGATTTGTACATTAAAATTATTCCAAATAAAGATGACAGAACCTTGACCATCATTGATACTGGCATTGGTATGACCAAAGCTGATCTAGTCAACAACCTTGGAACCATCGCTAAATCTGGTACTAAAGCGTTCATGGAGGCCCTGCAGGCAGGTGCTGATATTTCTATGATCGGTCAGTTTGGTGTGGGTTTCTACTCCGCCTATTTGGTAGCAGATAAGGTGACAGTGACATCAAAACACAACGATGATGAGCAGTACACCTGGGAGTCTTCTGCTGGCGGATCTTTCATTGTTCGACCTGACCATGGTAAGTTTGATTTGTTTTCACTTCCTTTTCTCTTTGAATTGCCTGAAAATTCTTAATTTTGGCTCTAATTTCTTGGGTTAATATTGTTTATTGATGCTTAACTTATTGCACTTGAACGTTTTCTATATTAGCTGTAGAAATTACTACAAAAAGTTGGATTTAAGCTTGGATTGGGGGGGGGGGTTAACTCATTTTTTATACTATGATGGGTGCTTTTAATTTCGTGTAGCATCCCATTGTTAACTTCACAAAGCCTTAACATGTTAATGTACATCTTGGCTATAGAATTGTAAAAGCTCAATCTTCGTCATTGGCGCATATCTTTGCAACTTTCAATGTTTACTAATTTTAATATTAAATTAAATTTCATACCAATTTTATTGTCAAGTCTATTGATACTATGATTATGTAATGATTCAATGGTACTTTTTATTTCCAGGAGAGTCTCTAGGTCGGGGTACCAAGATTGTCTTGTTTCTGAAGGATGATCAACAAGAGTATTTTGAAGAAAGGAGAATAAAGGAAGTTATCAAGAAACACAGTCAATTCATTGGATATCCAATTAAATTAGTTGTACAGAAGGAAAGGGAAAAGGAAATATCTGATGATGAAGCTGAAGAAGAAAAGGCCGATGAGGAAGAGATGAAAGAAGATGAAGACAAGCCTAAGATTGAAGATGTTGGTGAGGATGATGAAGATAAAGAAAAGGACAAGAAGAAAAAGAAGAAAATCAAGGAAAAGTACACGGAAGATGAAGAGTTGAATAAAACAAAACCTATTTGGATGAGAAACCCTGATGATATCAGCCAGGAAGAATATGGTGAATTCTACAAGAGTTTAACAAATGATTGGGAGGATCATCTTGCAGTGAAACACTTCTCTGTTGAAGGACAGTTAGAATTTAGGGCTCTTCTCTTCGCTCCTAAACGAGCACCTTTTGATCTCTTTGAAAACAGAAAGCAGAAAAACAATATCAAGCTCTATGTAAGAAGAGTGTTCATTATGGACAACTGTGAAGATCTCATCCCTGACTACTTAAGTAAGTCTTGAAGCAATAATTTTGTAAGTTAACTAATTGTATACCAGTAATATAAAATGCTTTTAAATGCATAATATTAATGTTTTAATGTTCTTGTAGATTTCATCAAGGGTGTTGTAGATTCAGAAGATTTACCTCTAAATATTTCAAGAGAAATGTTACAACAGAACAAAATCCTTAAAGTCATTAGGAAAAACTTGGTCAAGAAGTGCTTAGAGCTTTTCGATGAAATTGCTGAAGACAAGGACATGTACAAAAAATTCTATGAACAGTTCAGCAAGAACTTAAAGGTAAAATTTAAATCTAATCTAAATATCACTTGATGTTTTAATTTATTGTTATAAATTGCATGCTAGTTATGAATTAAATTTAAATCCCATGTTGATTGCTACTTTTTTGATCTTGTGCTCTCCAGCTTGATAACATTTATGTGATTAGTATTCCATTAATGGGTTTAAATATTTGCCTGTGCAAAATTTAAGTATTTAAAATGTGTGTAAT
This sequence comes from Trichonephila clavata, assembly GCA_019973975.1. Taxonomy (NCBI): domain Eukaryota; kingdom Metazoa; phylum Arthropoda; class Arachnida; order Araneae; family Nephilidae; genus Trichonephila; species Trichonephila clavata. Next base: position 29,322 of record BMAO01026789.1, on the reverse strand, counting down.
GTAGCTCTTTAATATGTGCTGATTGGATCATAAGGTTAGTTAAATAGAAATTAGTCTTAAAATCAATTCTGTCATTTAGCCTTGATGTATCCTTAAATATTTGCTTGCTTAAAGATTTGAATGCTATTGAATTAAAAAGTTTGGAGGAAGTTTTATTTTACTTTATATCCCTAGAGGTAATTGGCTGAAATTTTATATTTACTACCAGCAATAGTTAAAGGTGCTGCAGGTCTCAATCCTGTTCCATTTAATATTGAAACTTTAGCATTACATTTCTGGTTATTAGTTTGTAATACACTAAAATTTAAGATGTGTACTTAAACTTATTTCTTCAGTATTGCAGATATAGGGATTTTATACAACACAAAATATGGTTTTATAACTAAAATTGTCACTTAAAAGAAACTGTTGATAGAGTATTTTAAGTGTAATGCATTGGAATGCCTTGCACTCATTAAGTGCAATATTAAGTATCCATGGTTTTGGTTCTTGGTTTAAAACTTGGTTAAGAAGGGTATAGTGACTAAATTTTTAAGAGGGGACTTAAGAATTTTTCTTGTATTTAGTTGGCATTGTGCCAGTTTTAAATGTTCAGTTATTAGTTGAGCACCTCCTCAAAAGCAGATGAATGAATATGTAGTTCTAAGGTCTTGTGACTAGTTTCAAATCTTGTCAGTGCAAGGTTCATGTAATACATTAAATGATTTCTTGAATACCTGTTTCTAGATATTAGAAAAAAGTGACACTATTTTTCTTGAGTTAACTGTGCTGAATAATCGGCTTCTTGTTTTTAGCTTGGTATTCATGAAGATTCTACTAACCGTAAGAAGCTGGCTGAATTCCTAAGGTACTACACTTCTGTATCGGGAGATGAATATTGTTCTCTGAAGGACTATGTATCTAGAATGAAAGAGAGCCAAAAAAGCATCTACTTTATCACTGGTGAAAGCAAAGATCAAGTTGCCAGCTCTGCCTTCGTAGAAAGAGTAAGGAAACGTGGTTTTGAAGTAATTTACATGACGGAACCTATTGATGAGTATTGCGTACAGCAATTAAAAGAATATGATGGCAAGACATTAGTATCTGTCACTAAAGAAGGTTTGGAATTGCCTGAAGATGAAGACGAGAAAAAGAAACGTGAAGAGGACAAAGCTAAATTTGAGAACTTATGCAAGATTATCAAAGATATCTTGGACAAAAGAGTTGAAAAGGTAAAAATATAACACTAGAAATTAAATAAAATGAACTGCATATTTTGAAATTTTGCCCTAGACTAAAAATCTATACTCTTGTAGGTTGTGGTATCAAATCGTCTAGTTACATCTCCTTGCTGTATTGTAACAAGTCAGTATGGATGGAGTGCCAACATGGAACGAATCATGAAAGCACAAGCTCTGCGAGATTCTAGTACTATGGGCTATATGGCAGCTAAGAAACACTTGGAAATCAATCCTGATCACCCTATTATTGAAAACTTAAGGCAGAAGGCTGATGTTGACAAGAATGACAAATCTGTTAAGGTAAGTTTAAATTTCATGTTGGTAGTTAATTACCATATACAGTGTTTCTTAAACTTGCTATTTTCATCTTAAATTTTTAAATCATGATTATCCTTAAGACCTTTTTATTCAATAATGACCCCAAATTCAATAATACTTCGATGTTAAAGCTACAATATGACTCAAATTAAACTGTACAAATCAAGATAAGAATGTAAATACACACGCATGCTTATGGGGTCACTAGTAATTATTAAACTTGTTCTAAACTTAATGTTAAACTATCAAATTCATTAGGCAGTATTGATACATTAATAAGTATTATGGTATAAATGTGCATATTTTATGTAGGAATATGTTTTGTTCTTGCTTGTTAATAATTCTAAATCTATTGACTTCTTGATATGCTCCCCCTTCCTTCCCTTGTAAGATATGCACTCGGATTTTCAAAAAGCTGTCTCAAAGTAATTAAAATTCCACTTTTATATTTTTGCACAAATGTATTTTTAATTATAAAGAGGGAAATTGTAAACTTGATTGCTAATCTAGTCCCTTTCGAGCTTAATTCTGAGATATTGGAAGTTATCTCTAGTATATTTCTTTAACTCTTAACCTGGATTATATATCTTGGAATGTAACGTATACGATTTATTCTCTGGAGGGATTACATTTGTTAATGGATAAAAGCAGGCAAACTAAACTATAGGGGAGGGGATACAACCTGTTCCTTTATACTATGTAGTTCTAAAAATATACTCAGTTTTTCTTGTAATCCTTTTAGGACTTGGTTATGCTACTGTTTGAAACCTCCCTCCTATGCTCTGGATTTGCCTTGGAGAATCCTCAGACCCATGCTTCTCGAATCTACCGAATGATCAAGTTGGGTTTGGGCATTGATGAAGACGAACCAAGTGGTAGTGGTGATGCAGCTGTTGAAGAAATGCCTCCATTGGAAGGTGATGATGAAGATGCATCCAGAATGGAAGAAGTTGATTAAAACTACAGTTTATTTAGGACTTTTTACTTCCAATTATTGATCTGTATATAAAAGAATGTAAAGGAGTTAACTTAAACATTTTTCATTCCATTTATTTGTAAATTCACTAGGTTTTTCAAATAAATTTGCTTACTGTTGTTAAATTTTGTCTTCATTTTGTGACTTAGAATATTAACTAAATTCTTGCTTTAGAAACATCCATAATTTAACTAATTAAATTGTGATATGTATTCATGAGTAAATTAGGTTAGTCCTATCTTTCGAATAAAATAACTTGATGTCTGGATACTTTAAATTTAAACTCAATCGAATATGATTGATATAGAACTGTTGAGACTTTGTTTTAAATACTTAATTAAAGCGATGAACAAGCTTAAAGATCAAATAAAATGGAGGAGATTGCAAGTTTATCAAAATTAAAAAATAAAGGTAATACAAGTAATTCATTTTACTGTTTAAAAATTAATGTATTCTAGTTAAACAAGGGTTGCATGTAATTTACATGAATCTTATGCAGGTACATGGAATAATATGGATTTAAATTGGGGGATTTTCTTGTACATTAATCTGAATTTATCCCAACGGAATGTAAATGATTAATGCATCAAATAGGTGCTTTACGAGTAAAAATCTGGGTTGCGAATGTGGAAGTAGTGGATTAGAAGTGGTTTGATTATTGAAAACCGTTGACATAAGTACTTGAATATTTCTTATGCAAACATCACTTTGTACTCATAGATTTTGGTAATAGTGTATATGCAAGTAAATGATGGGTTTAAAAGAAGCAAAAACATGCACTGTTGATTGTTGCAAGTTTGAGAGTACACTGAATGTGCCCAATTTATTAAAATTTATTCCACATGGAAAAATATGCAGTCTGTTGCAACACTAAAGCATTAATTTAATGCCAGATGTTTGAACAATTGAACCTTAAAATGTTTCGTTCAGCAGCAGTATTTTCCAACTATATACTAGTAAAATTAATAGAGTAGAGGTTTTCTTCCTCACATTCTAAATGAGCATGACTTTCATGCTATGTTCTCTAGGAATTAGTTCATGAACCTTTTTTATGTATAGGTAATGTGTGCAATTTATGTAAGTGAACTGAATCTTGCTGGGCCTTCTGCTTTTTAATTTGCCATCTTTTCTTGCATTAGTGGTATAGAATGAGTGTTTAGGGCAGAGATGGTCAACCCATTTGGGGAAGTGTGCCGTTTCAACTTCCCCATCAAAATGAAAAGGTGAAAAAAATTTTACTTAAGATGTGCTTATTGTGGGATATTTATGCAAATATTCATTTTGTCGGTTATGAATCTTTAGGGGAAATTTAAATACTTAATAGGCATAAGTATATATACAAACTGGTTTTTTGAAGTGAAAACTTCTTTAGCGGCGTTGGGCACTTTATGGTAGGGGAAAATCTTATGGGTTCGCGTCACCGACATGCTCTGACTGGCGCTCGCGCAGTGTGCTGTTCGCCTTGAGACTTTGAATGGGTGAAATCTCGTGCGTTTGCGTCACAGAGATGCTTATAGCAGTATATCTGACGTATAGTGCTGTGTATATATTATAAGTGAAATTGAATGGATTTAGTGAATAGTTCAATGTGTATATACTGTGCATTGCTCGTTGCGATTCCGTGAAAGGGAAATACATAATTTTTTGGTTGCCGTTTATATTTCGCCTGGAAAATCTATGAAACAGATACAATTTTTATTCGAAAATTTGATTTATACAAAAGAAGGTTCTGAAATACTCGAAAAAGATTTGGCGAATAAAATATGTCCAATGATCGAAAACTCAGTACTACAAAATATAAAACGACAATCGATGCGATTTTTACCCACGCGATGCTTAGATAAATTTGAATCATTTTCCTTTCTTACTTTAGTTACCATAAGCCTATTGTATCTTTTTTAGAACAAAATGAAAGAATTGAGAGAACAAAAAGTCTTAAGTATTGTTGAAATCAATGATGCAAACAATTAAAAAAATTTTAAAAATCAAGTACATTGAAATTTAACTAAATGCAAATACTATCCATAAATGATTGTATATTAATTGTTATTTCAGTTGAATTGTAGTTACATTTGTTCATAATCCCTTACTAATTTGAATAATAAAAAACCACATAAACATGCATTTAGTTGTTGCTCGGAGTGTCAATAGATGTGAAAACCAGATTGATGTTGATAGTTTTAATTCAAACATGATGAAATTTTAAATTTTAATACTAAAAGTTCTAAGTTTTCACTTCTATCGGCAGTCTCTATAACTGCCAATTTTTTTTTTATAAATACATATGTTTCTTAATGCATAATATATATACACTTAGCTTGGGTGTATGAGTTACTTGAAACATTTAATTCTAAATTATTAAACGGTACTTGTGTTAGTTGTGAATTAATAATTTTCTATGTCAAGTCGTTAGGTCGTCAAGTTATTAGGGTTAGTTCTCGAATAAGCTAAGAAAATTGTTAGGTTTGTATTGGTGATTTGTATTGTTTTTTTGAGCGATATTTTGGAATCATGTTCACGATAAAAAACATTTTTCACAAACATGTTGGTCCAAACCTACAATAATATGTAATAGCCACAAATCGTGTTAGTTTGGAGAATTGTATGTCGGTAGTATTTTTTTTCTTTCAAAATTCAACACAATTCGGATTTCTTGCATTTGAAATAAGTTCCTTAGATTTGCTTATCAGTGTAATATAGTGCTGTTGGTCAGCAATTTGGATTTCAGTTAACGTCTTGTATAAAAGTAATGAAAAAAGGACGTATGATGAGCAATTTTTATTATCTTGAAAATCGTAAACATGGCACTGAATGAATTGTGCAAAATGATTATTTAAAATCTATCATAACCGGAACATTATGAACTTAGTCTCTGCATTAATGTGAAATGTGTAAAATCGAGACAAAAAAAAACCGCAAGTTCACTAAGATACATGATCAATTAGGGCAGGAAGAGAGAGAATACAATCTTTCCTCTCTTTTAATTTAATTTAAATATCGGTTAGAAAAGCTTAATCCCCCCCCCCCCCCGAAGGCAGTCTCAATTTTTGAGTAGCAAACACTGCTTTCAGCTGACTGCGGTGCCGTAGGGACTGGGTTCGAATCCCGGAGAAGGCATGGATGTTTGTGTTGTAATCCTTTCTTCTGTCTGTGTTGTATACCCCCGTGTTGTACATTGCGTGGTGCACGGGGTTTATAAATGTTAAACAAAAACAAAAAACACCCTCTGGGTAGTTCATTGTTTTCTTCCAAATATTTTGAAACATGCACCCTCAAATTTTAGTCTCACAATTGCACTTAGGAAAATCAGCGCGCACAACATTAAGGTATTTTCTACATTTCAATTTTCTGTTGTAATTCAATAAGGAGTATTTAAAATAAATTTTGATTTTTTTGGTCTAAAACACACAATCACGTTTAAAAAAAAAAGTAAATAAATTTCTATTTACTCTCTTTTCAAAGTTTTTAATAAGTCTTAGCATGCTACTGCACTTGGCGACTCCTGGTTAAGAGAAATAACTTTTAAATTAAAATTAACTATTTGTAGATTTCTATGCTTATGTTATCTATAACTTATTTATTATGGATATTTTTTAAATTTTTGTATATTCCCCTTAACCATTTCATATGCATAAACAGGCACAAATAGGATAGAGAAAGAATTTGATATGCAAAGATAAATAAAGTGTGATAAAAAAAATTGAACAGTTTTCCAAAAAATTAAACGGTTTACAAGTTATGTAGAGCTTTGAGGAGAAATATCCCTTCAATCCACTCATCACAATTAAAATGTTTACTGGGAAGAGTACGTGAACACATATTTAAGGCACAAAATTTAATGGCATCGCAGACGCTGGGAGAGAATAAAGAGTGAGAGAAGGATGAAAATTTGAGGAACAGTGGCGTGTCTCTCCGAAGCACAAAGCGCTCAGGAGAAAATTCTGACTGGTTGGCTCATAGAATAACACGTGGATTTTAAATATTGAATAACTTTTTAAACTATTGTTTGGAAGTATATATATTGAAAAATTGATAAAATTGCCATGCTCGTCGTCTTTCATCTTTTTTTATTACGAAGATAGACAGATTGAATTGTAATCACCAATATGGTTTTAATTTATCATAACGTGATAAATTATGCAGACACGCCACCTCGTGCTGTCATCTATGGAGAATACTTTGTAAAAATGTTAGAACTTTTTTAAAAATTTAAGTTGTAAATAATTTTAAAAACGAGAGGAAAAATATTTGAGATTTGGGGTAAAGTATTTAATGAAAAAAGTTACCGGTATTAGTCGTGAGCAAACATTTTCGAATAAAATGTGAGAATGAAAATAAGGCAGAGGTATTGCATATGAAAATTTAAAATGTAAAAATAGAAAATTTCTAAGCAATTAAAAAGAAAATGTTTCCCAACAATTATTAGGGGAACCTCAACTTTCAAGAGTCGGGAAGTGCTGATATATATAGTAGAGAGCCAGTGGCACAAACAGTGAAAGGGGGAGGGGCGGTTGCAGGTTCGGACCCCCTCCTAAGCCTTTGATTTTTTTTCGATTGATTATAATCCTATGTATATATTACGTAAAATTTAATTTAGCCTTTATTATTAATAATTAATTTTATTTATTGATGCTAATTATTTAATCAATAATTAATTTTTCACTGTTTTTTGTTCCCGAAAATCGACAAAATCAAAAGAATATGTTGGGCGGTGTATTGAAGCATGATACGAAGTGGTGAAGGTAACGTACTCGTTGCTGGTGTGTTATGAGTTTGAGCCTAGTGATGCCAAAGGGGGCCGTTGCACGTTAAATATGTTGCGGCTCAAAAGCCCTCCTGTTGATGTGGAATTTAGGAGAGAGGGTGCCAGCTGAGGTAACGTCCTCTTCACTTGATCATGGTTGCCCAGCAGCCCTCGTGCAACTTTATAATGTGACGTAAATATAACTCAAACTCATCCAATGAATATTTTGATATTCAAAATTACATTTAGGTAATTATATAACTGTGTGGTATGTTTTCATCTTTATGTACTTTTCTCTTTTAAGCTCTTCTGCATAGATTGTTGAATAATCTATTGTTCTATCCTTATGCATTTCTTAGAAATATATATATGGGAAAATGCCTACAACCTAATGATGATAAATGCTTTATTTAACAAAATGAAGGATGAAATATTTAAAATATATTAAACACCAAAGGAGAACGTCTTCCTCCTACATCTAGAGCTTAGCGTCTTTAAAGTCCGTCTGCCTCATTTCCTGTGTGTCCTTCAGTCGGACATTCCTGGCGGGGTGTGACGTCAGTGTGGACTGCTCCACCCTAAGTAACAGGGGGAGGGGTTGTGACATTGCACATATCCAATATATATATATATATATACCATATTTACTCAAATCTGAACCGCACTATTTCTCCAGTGTTAATGCCGCTGAAAAACGGGTGCAGCTTAGAATCGGAGGCAAAACATTTGTTGGTTGGGGGAATTGAGTTCACATCCCTTTCAAAAGGAAAAATGTAACGGTCCATTCTGGCCACTTATATGGATGACTTATCCCATTCCGCAGTTTATCTCTAATATTCAGTCTATCCTATACATTGATGTCTGCTCGTATTTAGGAAATTTTTTTGTATATGCTCTCTTAAATCACCTAAACATCAAAGATATCAGTAATGGCATTAAGACGAGAGCTCACTAATGACGTAAACATAAAAAGGAAGCCAATTTTATATGCAGAAGAAAAAAAAATGGAATCAGTGCAGCGGCCACTGAAAATTTGACACGGATGAAACAAATATTCGTCAACGGCGTAAGCAAAATGATATAATTTTTGCTTGTAAATGTTCAACACTCTTAAATAATTTTTTTACATTCTTCTATAATACATTCTTTTTTTAAATTTTGTATAAGAAATGCATTGGAGGGCACGGAAGACGGCATTGTGTGGGAAAATGGTGACGTTGGCACCAATTCCAAAGACGAATAATTTTGAAGTGACGAATCATTTTCGAAACAGGACAATGACAGTTACAGTAATCATAGAGTAAAGATTGATCCTATGAATGGGCACGGACAAAATAAAGACATGGCGTCTAAAAAGTTAAAAATTAATATTTATTTCAAAGAAAACACTCGGACAGATCCAAGCTCCTTCGCACCCAGACATAGAATGAATCGCTGAGGGGGGGGGGGGGGTGAGAAGAGTACCTAGCTCTTTCGAGCTTTAACCTCCAATCTTTAAGATTTTGGATGACTGAAATTAATTATTAACTTATTATTTCTCATGAAATTTTAAAAAAAAATATTTCTTAAATATCATGAACCTTTTACACAATTTTCTATTTTTTCTCACCAAATGTGTAGAAAATTGAGCGTGCAGCATAGAATCGATGACTACACTTTTTCACAAAAACATTTTGAGAACTTGGGGTGCGGCTTAGATTCGAGTTTATACGGTATATTTAAAATTTTTGACGAAATAATGATTAATTTCTCTGAGATTTGATCCGTAGCCGCGGTAGCCTAGTGGTCAAGGTAACGGACTCGTGGTTGGCGTGTCATGAGTTCGAGCCTGGTATTACTGAAGATCCGCCATGCAGAGGAGGCCGATGCACGTTAAATATGTCGATGCTCTAACGTCCTTCCATTGTGTGGAAGTTAGGAAAGGGGCTTGTCGTTCTAGTAACTTGACCATGGTTCAAAATTACGAGGCCCGTCACCTGAAGCACTCGAATAGCTGAATAGTGCGACGTTAATATTCACTCACTGAGATTTGATTTTTACAAAATGATACATTTATGCATTGTATTGCTGTGTGGCTGTTTATCTTCGTATATTTTTAATACGTTTACTCACTGAAATTACAAAAAATCCTTGTATTAAATCACTTTGAAATTAAAATCACTTGTATTATTTCCATTACATTTTATTTGTGAAAAATAAAGACATTTTTAATGAAAGTGATTGATCTTATATTTAAGAAAGAAGCTTCTAGTATCAAATGCAAATCTATGTTAAACTAGAAAATGTTTATTACCATTAAATAAAAAAGATTAAAACTAAAAATTAATCAACTGCATTGAAATAATGAGATCATAAGGATACAAATTTGTTTTTCATTACAACATTTATAAAACATTTTTAAATTACAAATATATTTTTTATTGCGTAAACACAGGAACATTCCCGTCTTTGAATTCAAAATATATTGAAATAATCTTTAAGATTGTACTTTAAGTATTTGTGAACACAGTTAAAATGTATTTTAAACTCAGAGATGCTATAATAGCCAACAAAACATTCCGTTTCCGCTATACCGAGGTTTGCAACGACAAAATTGATTGCCATTTGCACTTTTATGGCAATTTGCGTTTATATTACAGTCATATCTGTCTTTGCAATCTGCTATAAATTCTGATTCTATGTCGTCAAACGAATAGTTTTCTTGCTCTGCTTGGTTTAATTCGTCAGATTGCTCTGAATCATTGTTTTCAGTGATAATTCGTTGTTTATTTAGTCCCAAATGATCTACTTTTTGAGTGTAACGAAATCGATCCGAATTCGAATAATCATTTCTGTTTTGACGGAATGTTTGAGCATGCTGCTTTACACTAAAATGAGTCTTACGTGGTAAAAAATCAGAATCGATGTCGTTGTTCAGTAAGTCATTATCATCATCTATTATTTGTTCAGAGTGAACTGGAATTTTAGCTTTATACATAGAATTTCTGTTAAAATCATAGTTTTTGGGTTCACGATTGATAACATTTTGGAACGGTATATCTTGTGTATTGACTCGTCTCGGAAAAATAGCTTCCTTTTCCCTTCTTTTCCTTTTTTGATAGCTGACAAACTCGTCATTATATGATTCAGGCTTAGTTCTTTCTTCCTCGTTGTAAAAAAGTTCGTTATTTATGCGAAGGTTTTCCAATGGCTGGTCTGATATATCTATAGGATACCTCATACTGTGCCTGTAAGTTGGTTTCTTTTCATATTGCTCGTTGCTGTTAAAAAAGACACCGTCGTTTTTGTTCGAATTTTCATAGTTATTTACCTCTGAAAATCTACTACGAGGCCTTTGGTACTTCAGCTCTTCTTCATCAGTATCAAAACCTTCGTTTTCATAAAAGCTTCTTTTCTTCCGCTTTTTGAAGTTTTGGTTTGATGTTGCCAATTCACGCTTGTGCTTGTCAAAGTCTACTGCAAAATATATGAAGTCGCATAAGATATTTCATATCACAGTAAAATATTTGATATTTTATAAAAATTATTTGCTAAACACAAAGACTTAATAATTCCATTTGGTGGAAAAGTACTATTGAATATTATGATTGTTATGAGTCAGAAATGTGTGCGAAAGAAGTGTTTAAGGCTATCTTCGCCAAATGCACGAGAGTCTTAACTAAACGTGGAACATATTTTCAGACAGAAAAATGTCTCAATTTTCATGAAAACTTGCAACATCGTAATTCATACATCTGTTTATAATGAAACACTTTTAAATTTCGAAATATTCCACAAATAATTCATTTTTCATTTCAACATGTGAAAGGAAAACTTATCAGTATTAAGGTACGTATAGGAGACACAATTTATACAAGAGAAAATGGCTCAAATCTTCTGAAAATGAGTAGAATTATAAAATATACTGCTCTCTAAGGCATAGAAAATTAGAATGCATATCAGAGTATATATTTTTTTTATCCCATAAAATATTCTAAATTCGGGTCCTGTATTTAACACTACGTGAAGACAGCCTTAAGGGGGCAAGGGAGCGTATGAAATATTCTTTAAGGTGACCATGGTACGATTTATACAAAAATCTCAAAATACAAAAATATCAATCAAATTTAATGGTTTTTACAATTTTTTTGCTTGTAACCGGTGTATACGGATTACGTAAAACAAATGCAATCATTGTATGTAATAATTTATTTATTTTAATGAAAAAAAAACCCAAAATACTAACCATTTAATTTTTTAAGGAGATTTTTTAAAATTTATGAAAGGATTTGAAAATACTACTCCTTCTACAATAATTGAGGTGCACACATGGAATTTGATTTATAAATATGTGAAGCTACGTATAACAAAAGTTAGAATTACGTATTTGCTAGCGTGATTCAGAAACGTAAAATACCTTTTTTTCTGAATGCTTATAGAAAATTCCTTAAAAAGTGTGTAAATTCTAAATTCATTGACCATGGTAGTCCTAGTAACGAACTCGTGGCAGACATGTCATAAGTTCGAGCCTAGTGCTGCTGAACACCCGCCGTGTAGGGAGCGATGCATGTTAAATCAGAGCTCAAACGTCTTCCGTTGGTATGGTGTGGTAGTTAGGAGAGGGGATCTCAGCTCAGGTGTCGTCCTCGTCCCTTGACCATGGTTCAAATTTACGAGGTCCGTCGCCAAAAACACTCGTGTAGCTGAACAGTGCGACGTTAATATATTCACTCATTCATTCAAATTCTAAATTCAACTACTTTTAAAAAAAATAAGTATTGCTTTCCTTCAAAAACGCATACCAACTTTTGTTACACATGTACTATTAACAATAGATAAAAAAAATTCAAAGCATTAGGTACAATTAGAAAAAAGGCCTTAACATTTTAAATGAAGATAAATGAGTTTTTTTTTCTGTCTATTTTTCTGTAAATCCGTTTTAAGTTTTTATTTGCCACTCGATGTGAATAAAAAAAAACATAAAAGTTATCGTAACTCTGAATTTTTTTTAACTTAAAGCTTTCAAATTTTGTGAGATCATAGCAAATTATAAAACACAATTTAGGCTTAAAAAAATTTATTCGATCTTTAGACCGATTTTTGTCATTTGAATCGTACTGTGTCCCCTTAACCTAATACCATAAATAATCAACTTTTCATTTTAACTTGTAAAAAGGGATAACTTATTCAACATTATGGTTGATTAAGCTCTAATGTTTTAACGATCTAATATAAGTTATATTTAAGACCTTTAAAAATTAAATTGTATTTTTATAATTCTCAAATTTAAGTTTCAGATATAAGGAATGAAAGTAAATGAATATTGTAATCCCATAATTGTTTACACACACACAGAAAACAATGAGTGATATATAAACAAATCTAATTTCTAAATAAAAAAACACATGGTTAGTTAAAGTTTTAATAGTTGTTACCGATCAGAAAGAAATTATTTTTTTGACTGTGGAAACGAAAGGAGTCTTGCGGTTTGGAACCACTTATAAAGTTTATTTGCAGAAAATTTTTTTAAGACTTTTGTAATTGAAACACTTTTCTTTTATATACGTCACAAGCCTACCAAATTTCAAGTTTGTAGGACCATTTGTTTAAAAACGAGAATATTTATTTATAACACCGCTTAAGCCCCTGCAACGCCTCTTATGATTCATTTTTTGCCAAAAAAACTGCCTTTAGTAGCAGAACTATAATCCTTGAACGGAACATGCTCACCACATATTTCAAGTTTGTAGGTCTAATACAATAATTCCCAAGCTTTTTTAACTCATGGATCCTTTTTATAGTCAAAACTTGCTCATAGACCCCTTTTTATAGTCAAAACTTGCTCACGGACCCTTTTTTATAGTCAAAACTTGCTCACGGACCCTTTATGGTCAAAAACTGCCTGGACCCTTTTTTACTGTCGAAACTTGCTCACGAACCCTTTTTTTATAGTCAAAACTTGCTCACGTATTCCTTTTCATAGGACCCCTTTTTATAGTCAAAATTTTCCCCAGGACCCTTAAGTGAAAAATGCATAGTATAAAAACATAAATGCATAGTATAAAAACATAAATGCATAGTATAAAAATTACAAATTAAAAAAAAAAACATTTTGTTGAAGAATTATTTATTTAAACGTTTGTTTAAAATAATAAAAAAAATTAAGAACTTGAATAAACTTGATGAGCTGTTATGAGTGTATTTATCTCTCTCTCCATCTCAATGTCTGTGAGTATCAACCTTAAATGCCCACGAGCACTAGTTTTTAGTCGGTTTCTTTTTCGTTTTTGTGATGAAGTTTTTTTTACTGCACTGAATACACGTTCTACCAAAATGGAAGACGGGAAAGTAGTCAACAACGTGGACGCTGTAGCCAAGTGGTCTAGGTATCAGATCGTGGCTAACGTGTCATGAGTTCGATCCCAGTATCACTGAAGACCCGCCATGTAGGGGAGCGATGCACGTTAAATCTGTCAAGAGCTCAAACGTCCTCCCGTTGGTGTGTGTGGTAGTTAGAAGCTCAGGTGTCGTCCGCGTCACTTGACCATGGTTCAAAATTACGCGGACCGTCCCCAAAAGCCCTTGTGTAGCTGAACAGTAGGACGTTAATATTCACTCACTCACTCTGTATAATAACCCACAATGCAGGATATAAAATTGGGATCTGCTTTTGTAACCAGAATTTGAGGTATCCTTGTTCAAACTTTGGTTTGAGTCCTTCATTTGCCGATATTTCAATTCAGATGTTCCTATATCAGTATGGATTCATCTGTGTTTGGAATCTGAGTTAATCCACGCGAAAAAGGGTTTAATACCCAGTCTGGAATATCCATGTGAATTATTGTTATTTATTTAAATTTCCATAAAAATAAAAAGGGATCAAATTTTTTTAAAATTTTATATTAAACTTTGCGCGGACTCCCTGACGTTGTTCAGAGACCCTCAAATCAAGTTTAGTTTTTCACGGACCTCCTGAATAATATTGGGGCCCCTGGGGTCAGTAGGGATCACTTTGGGAACCACTGGTCAAATAGTTAAAAAACGGGAATATTTATATCTAACGTCCCTTAAGCCCCTACCCTTAAGCCTAATCTAACGTCCCTTAAGCCTAATTGATCCTTAAGGGGCTTAAGGATCAATTTTACTAACTCAGAAAACTTCGCGGATATGCGTCCAACCATTCCCTAAGGTTTCATCGCAATCGGACGAACGGCTTACACACACACACACACACACACACACACACACACACACACACACACACCACACACACACACACACACACACACACACACACACACACACACCACACACACACACACACACACACAACACACACACACACACACACACACACACACACACACACACACACACACACAAAAGTATTTTCAGGAATGATTTGAATGTAAGATTTCGCCTTTTGTGTTTTACCAAAGCTTTTATTATGACTAGAAATGTGTTCACTCAAATTTTTTTTCTGAAAGCTGTTAAGATAATTACAGAAATATTGATAAAGCAAGATAATTGTTTCACATTTAATGCCATTCCAAAAACCACAAGTATATAATACAAAAAAAAATAATCACATCACCTAAAACTAGGATTTTTAAAAGAAAAGGAGAAAAAAAGATTAAATAGAAAAGAAAAGACAGAAGGAAAAAAACACAAACATTGCCTAATTTAAAAAAGCCTAATTTGCCTAATTTATAAGCATTTCTAACATTTTCATCAAAATCATGTCATTCTGAAGATAAACTTTTGAATCGAATCGGAGTTAATTTATTTTGAACAGAATATATTATTTGTTTTTAAATTAGCTTCATTATATACACATGCCTCCAAAAAGTAGTAGAATAATGATTTTAAAACAAATCCGTCACCCAGCCGTTTTTTATTGATAAGATTAAATTGTCGGACACATGAATCGTTATAGAAGAACATATTTGATGCATCCCTTTTTAGAGTAAAAAAGACTCCTAAAAGGAGAATTTAAGCTACAGCTGATTTGTCCAGATAGTCCCAAAGATACTCTATCTAGCTTAAGTCAGGTGAACGAGATGTCCCCTCTGTTCACCAAATGACTTGATCAAAAAGGTATTTGTCAATAGGTTTAGGTCGATGTGCCAGAGCATTGTCGTCCATTAAAATAAATCCAATAATTATAGCTCAGAGTCTTACATGTTTAATGTGAAAGACTTCGTCTCAAAATCTTTGTGATTTTTATTCATAATACTTCCGTTGAACACATTCAAGGACGTCTGGCCCCTCAAAACGATTTCGGTCCACACTATGATTCATTCTATGCAGTAAGTGGCACTTTCAACGACGCTGAATTAATTTTAGATTGGTTTCTGGTTCCCTCCAGATCAAAACACGATGAGAATAACTGACTAATGTGAATCTAAAACATCTGCAAAAAGTCTAGACTGCCATTTATTCTTTGACCCAGCGGCATGGTCTCTAATCGAATTAATAGCCCTCATGTAGCTTTATAATGTATGCTGCGTTAATAAACGCTCACTAACTCATCGAATTAATTTAAGCTCTTCTTTGTTTTCGGTTTAATGAAGCACATAAAATCGGTCTCCTTGTAAACAGGCCTTCATAGTGAAGACGTCTCCGATTTTTAGTTGTCGAAGTTCTTCTTCTAGTTCCCATATAATGGGTTTGTTATGCTTTGAGGTATGATAATATGTATCTTTTTTTTGAACAGAAAGAGCTAGAAAACGATCGCCAAGAATTGTTATAACAGGTGGGGGATTTGATACAGACCTTCTTCAAACTTAATTTTCAGATTCAAACCGATTCAAAAGTTGTTAGATTACACTACGAAATGCATTTCGCACAGGAAAGGGGGGCATATAGTAGGCCCCAAAGACTGAAAATAAATTCCGCTTTGAACCGAGATTTCTTTCCCGTGCGTAGATTCGTTTTATATTTTTTCCAATTAGGTAAACAGAATTCCTTTATTAGGAAATCAAAGTAACTGAAAGTGTTTCTACTAAGAGATCATCTGCAGAGTTTGGAGTACAAGGTCACAAGAAGATTTCACGATTGTAAGAAAATTTAGACTAAATTTAATTGGCTCTGTTATCCCATTACTGCTTATATTGACACAACACCTGAGGAGCTACAGCTTGAATTTATCGACTTGCAGTCAGATCACAGTGTGAAGGAAGAGTTTTATGCTATGATATTGGCCTTTACAAATTTTAGTCATTTAGTTTTTTGAAAAATTTCCCTGTATGAAGAAATTTGCTGGGGAATTGTTCTTTATATTTTAATCGACATACTATATTTGTGAGCAAGGTTTTTTTGCATGAATATATATATAAGGATAATTCAATTAGATCTAAAATTAAATCCCTATACCACTTTTAACTTTTATATTCCGTTACATCTTCAAGTATTAAATTGATTACTCACTTCTTATTGAAGAACAGATGGCCCTAAACAGAACTTTTATCCCCGAACATTAATTTTTATTACCTCGTATGTCATGCTTAACTTCCAAATATATCTCTTCAATAAGAAGTGTACTTGAGAAACATCTGCCTAAGTGGAAATCCACTTATTTTTAACGCGTGTCCGTTTCTCTCTTAGAAGCAGATGCCTAAATGCTTTCGTTGAATAAAAATCGTTTTTATCAAATGGCTTGATGTTACTCGAAAACACGACACATATATATATATCAACAAGAGTAAATATAGATGCAAGTGCAAGATGACATAAACTTTCAGGCTGTCATGAAAATTTAAACATCCTGATTTCAAAATAAATAAATAAATAATGATCAAATAAATGCAGAAAAGTATGATAGGGTACATTTGTCTCAATAAACTGATCCTAAAATTAGATTTGTATACAGCTATAGATAATATGCAATATATTAGCACAATAAATACATAAAATAAAACTGCCACTACTTTACTCGTATTTAACTTATATTTATTTTTATAATGAAGGGAATCATTTTAAAAAGATGTGGCCCTCCGGTATCTTCCGCTCCCACAACGTGGCCCACAAGCCATCCCAAGTTGCCCATCCTTGATTTAGCAGATTTGCTCAAGAGTATGTGATAAACCCATTTTCCTGCCCAGTGATTGAGTGGTAGCGTGTCATGCTTCTACGCCACAGGTCCGGAAAACCCCGGGCAAGGCAAGGTCAACTCAGTTTTTCATACCTTCAGAGGATCTATAAATGAGTACCAAGCTTGTTTGTGAACTAAACACTGAGGATTTCACGTCAGACTGACCACCTAATCGGAACATCTGCTCATGCACCTCAGCACCCAAGGTCACGAAAACTGAGATGGGCACTAAACCCCTTGATCCTCTGTGGGCTGTTACGTCACTGAGAAAAAAATACCCATTTTCCTCCTTTTAGTGTCCCATCAAGTAAATGTGTTCTACTTGACATACCAACAATACTTTAAAGCCAAAGTTTTCGAATTGATAAAGCAATTTTTCAAAACCTTCGAAATTTCAAAAGATTATTTTTAAGGAAACATATGTTTTTCTTTGAAATTAAATTTTTTTCTTAGGACAGAGAGGTATTTGCAAAATTTTTAATGCGCAACGTTAATTTAACGCATTACGTCTTCCTTGAAAACTTATTTTAGTAAATTTATCAATTTATCATTAGAAGAACTAATTGAAATACATGTTGTATCTTAACTTCTGAAGGCTTGTACCCAATTCATGGTGAAAATTATTTTAATTGGCATATATTTTTGTTGTTGAAATTTTAATCTATATCTATATAAATAAATAAAATTGAAGTGTCTGTTTGTAAATTCAAATTAGCAGCTTTTTACTAAATGCATTTAAAGGTATATACGGTACTTATATCAAAAAATCAATTTTTAAAATTTTTGTCTGTCTGTCTGTTTGTTCCGGCTAATCTCGGAAACGGCTGGTGCGATTTTAAAAATTCTTTAACTAATGAAAAGCTACATTATCAGCGAGTAACATAAGGTACATATTATCTCCATATTCCTACGGAAACGGGAACTATTTGGGTAAAACCGTGGGATTTTGCTTACTCCCCACCAAGTTGGCGCAAAATTATGCATTTGGTCAATAATGGAAATTTTAATAATGGAAATCTCTCACATTTATAACACAGTGAATTGAAACACAGTGTAATTTAGCATCTTTACAAAAAGCAATTTTTAAATGTTTTTTTACGTTATTACGTTACGTTTGTTAAATGTCAAACTCAAACTTTAAAAAATATCCCCAAGTTGGCTAAGAAGTTCTCTATTTCGACAATCCTAGATATTTTAATGCAAATTTTCTACCACATTTTAAAGAGGGAAACGAAATAAAGTTTTAGCGAATTGCGCGCGTGATATTGAAAATTTTATGGTAATATTAATTTACAGTTCCATAAAAAGTTTTGATTTTTCGAATGTTTATCACTTTGAATTTTTTTAATCTTATTATACAATATTCATATTTTGCACAAAATTTTTCACTTATACTGAACCTAGATATTTTACGTGGAAGAATTACTTTGAAGTTATACTAGATATTAGTATGGAGGAAGCCATAAAATGTCACTCGCCGAATAAAATTAGGGAGCTTTATGCAATACTTATTTCATCTTCGGTCTTTCTAATCCTCAAACCTTTTGGAAAAAGTACAAAGACTACATGGCGGAAGATATTTTGCACCAAATACAAGCAAATATGCCTTTCAATCAGCACATCTACAAAGAAACGCAATAAAGGTTTTCAAAACGGTTGGGAAGAAGCTACATGATTTTGGAATGATTATTCCTAGACGTGTCGACGGAAATGGCTTCGATAATGAAATTGCTTGAGAATTAAACTACGATTTTATAGCATTGCAACATCAAGTAACAGAATTTATCCCTCAATTAACTCCAGAACAAAGTCACGTTTTCCAACAAGTGTTACGCAAAATAGAATCCGGCAGTGGTGCACTCTTTTTTCTCGACGCCCCTAAATGAACCGGAAAAACCTTTTTGCTTAACTTATTATTAATGACCATCAGAAAAACCCAGAAGATAGCATTTGCTATGGCTTCTTCGGGTATAGCCGCGACTTTACTGACCAACGGTCGTATGGCACATTCCGTTTTAAAATTATCGCTTAACCTTGCATTTGAAGATTCACTCATCTGAAGTTTCAGAAAAAATAGTTCTCAAGCAGGATGCTTCCATAATGCAAGCTTTTAGTGTGGGATGAAAGTACAATGTCTCACAAGAAAGCTATAGAAGCGTTAAATCGGACTCTTCAGGATTTACGGGATACTACAGATATTATAGGAGGAATGGTACTTTATTATATATTGGCTGGGGAATTTTCAAAAACTCCTCCTGTAATCCTGTCGCAGATGAAATCAGTTTCTATTAAATCATCAAGCTTATGGGCAAAATTTGAAAAATTAAGTCTGAAAACGAATATGAAAGTGTATTTTCATAATGACGTAGATTTGGAACATTATGCAGAGACGCAATTGAAAATCGGTTATGGATGTTTGGACGCAAATGCTGGAGGTTATATTTTACTTCCAAAGAATTTTGTAATGTAGAAGAGAAAATGATGTAAATCTTATTGCTCAAATTTACCCGGGCTTGCAACAAAATTTAAATTGGCGTCAGTGGTTGCGCGCAAGATCAATATTGGCGCCTAACAATGACATTGTCCATAAAATCATCATTGAAAATTTAAACGACGTGTGGGGGAGGGGGAAAATTAAGAAATATTTATCAATGAATACAATCATGGATAAAGAACAAAGTACTTCATATCCCACGGAGTTCTAAAATTCACTTGAACTTTCGGGTGTACCCTCACATAAACTTCAATTAAAACTAAATGTACCAGTTATGCAAAATCTCGATGCTCCTCGACTATGTAAAGGAACGAGGCTTTGGATCACAAAACTGATGCAGAATATACTAGGTGCCAATATTTTAACATATGTCATGAAAAGGGATAGTGTTATCATACCTCGAATTCCAAGTATCTCCACTGACCTACAGTTTCAACTCAAACGATTTCAATATCCCCAGTTTTAATGTTGCTACTAACAAAGCTTACATTTCAGGTAGCAGAGGTGCATTTGGAAAAGCAATGTTTTTACCATGGCCAACTATATGTAGCCTGATCGGTGTGTCCAATGCCCAAATCTTCACATATTTGCAACTGACGGAAGGACATATAATATGGTATACAGTTCTGTTTTGAGCTCTTTTAAAGAGAAATTATATATTAAACGTAGATACTTTCAATTTTTAAAAATATTAATAGCTTAAGTTATTGAATTTTTGTTGTTAATTATTACAATAAATTACCATTTTCAGTTTTTTTAAACTAAGATCAATTTTAGAATTTTTAAATTTTATTGGTTCCAGTCAAGCAATAAAAAATTACTATATTATATTACTTACTTTTTAATGATAATGATTACGAGTTTGACAGTTATTTAAAGACATCAACGCGAGCGGAGCCGCGGGTAAAAGCTGGTATTGTTGAATAAAAGTATAAAAACTTTTATGATAAAATATCATAGTTTTCTGTAGCATGTAACAAAATAGCAGTTAAAGAAAAATATGAGAAGCTACTTCACCTATTTTTCTAAAGAGAAAGTTTCTTCTTGCCAGAAAAACGTTTTTATTAGAATAAACAGCGCATATTAAGACTTTATCCACAGATGTACGTAATTCTTTTACTATAACTGAGCTTCCATCTGCGTTGACTTTCATGTTGCTGGGTAGACTGTTTCTTGTTCGAAAATCAGTATTACTCAGAGACCATTCAAGAGCTACAGATGACATTGGCAGCTCCACGAAAGCTCTGGCATAGATCACCAATTCTTCTCCCGGATACAATGCTCCCATATCTAAAATGTATTGTGACTGAATTATTTTTATTTGTGGCTTAGAGTAAAATATAATTTCACATAAGATATATTATTATATTTATTTTTTGAAAGAATTCTTTGATTTAATATTTGTAATTTTATATCCGTTAGATGTAACTGTATTACTAACACCGTATATGTATAATATTCTGAAATCTGGCATATTTTTTAAAGAATTGTTTTAAAAAGCGTTCCTTTTGGTCATCTTCTCCTGAATATCTATTATTTTTATTTGATTTTTACAAAACTCTTTTGCTTTTTTAAATTGAATTCCTGTATAATAGGTCTACCGAAAAATCTGTCCATTTCTGGAATGAAATGAACAAGCACATTTACGAGGTAGGATCCAAAAGTTCCTGGACTGAGTCTATAGTTTACAAAATATAACCAATTAAGTTGCTGAAAAAAATTCTTCTTCGAAATATGTAAGACCCTTGAGCAACAACACATTTTTGCCATCAGCTGTAAAGGTAATTGAAACATTTCTGGAATCCATGTTTAGCCATATCCTTTAATTCAGCCTGCGATGCACTTTTCACTTCATCTTCAGATTGAAATCGACGCCCTGCAAGCGACATGCCAGTTCAGCAAATAGGCTGAAATTACAAGGTATGAGATCAGGTGAGTATGAAGGATGTGTCAAAACAGTTGTTTTCGTTTTCGCAAGAAAATCAGTGATGAGGAGGGATCAATGTTCAGGAGCGTTGTCATGTAAAAGTACCCTGCTTACCCCACAATTTTGGTCTTTTCTATCGGATCGACTCATACAAACAACGAAGATTACCTACATAGAGTTCTTTGTTCACAGAACGTCTTTCAGGGATAAATTCTAGATGCACAATACCCTGGATATCGATGAACACACATCTATCTAGCATGACCTTCCCTTTAGAGCGATCTTGACGGAATTTCTGCTTGCGTAGAGATTGTGGTGATTTCCACGTTGCCGATGCTCTTTTGGATTGCGGGTCGTATAAAAACGCCATTCTTTGTTTCCAGTGACAATTCTGCCAAGTAAGGAAGGATATTTATCAACTGTCGAGAAAAAGTGTCCCGCCATTTCCATTTGAATTTCCTTTTGATCTTCGTTTAACATGCGGGGAACGATGTTTTGACGCACATTATGCATGGAAGAATTCTTAGTATCCATTGACATATGGCCTTGTATATTCCAACTGACTACTTGCGCTATTGTTTGAAGCCTGTTCTTACGTACTGCCTCAGAAACCTCTTCGGTGTTTTCAGCAGTATGGGAAGTCTGCGGAATGTCAAAGCGTTCATCGTCTATGACATTTTCCCTGTCTTCTGTAAAACGTCGATGTCCTCAAAAGCTTGCGTTTGTGATAATGTAGCACTGCCGTGCACATACTTCAATATTTCGTTAATCTCCGAGCATTCTTTCCCAAGTGAACACAAAATTTGATACTCCTTCTCTGCTCTACAAATGCCTTTTTTTCAATCGCCGGTTATTAAATATATCTACCTACAAAATACGACTCCATGGTGAGCCACCAAACAAGTAATTTAAGACAAACCGCTTTCAGAAAAGGGAAAGAACGCAATAATGCAGAAACTTTACCGTAATCGCTCTAATGCAAAAATTTTTCACGTTATAGGCTCAGTCAGAGAATTTTTGAATCCTAACCTCGTATATTACAATTTACTGAACAATATATGATAGTTTTATTGTTATCATGACCTCCTTCCAGCGTGATTACCTCAAAATCGAGCTTGGAATTCAATATGAGAATGCCTTGTATAGATGAGACGAAAGAACCAATAGGTTATAAGCTTTTCTAATTCAACGAAGAGTTAATTTGTTGGCAAATGGATTATTTGAACGAAGAATTTGAGAGAGAGTTAAAATAAGATTAGCTGTGATTAAAGAAAATCATATCATATAGACAATTCCAAGCTGTGACGGATCTGTACGGTTCTTCACTAATTTTCTAAGTATCTTTCAAATTTTATTTATTTCAACCAATCTCCACCGGGAGCCAAAGCGTGATTTATGCAAATGAGATATTTTATATATAAGTTCGGGTTTCGCGAGTTAATAAGAAGGATGAAATGAAATGAGTAATAGTTGTAAAGTGAAGAAGTAGATTTTTAAAGTAAAGTGAATCGAAGCATCGGAAAATCAACTCGCAGTCGTTGACGAATTTAGTCGTAGTAAAGTTATAAGCAAAGCTGAAGAGCTAAAGATTGAATTTGTAAAGTCAAGAGTGAAGTTTAGCTTTTATCTGATCCAACCTGAACCAAAGCACTCAACAAGACTGACCTGTCCAAGTTTAAGAATCAGGTTAGTGATTTAAAAATTGTAAATACGTGTACGTGTGTTAGCTGTAGTTGTACGCACTGATCTTTCGTAGATTCAGTTTAGATTTCGTAGTTCCGCAATTACTGACCCCTTCTCATTCTCCACTGTGTTTTATTGTTCTTATATTTGAATAGTGTATATATAACCTTCCTTGATTAAGAAATATCAATAAATATAGTGATTTGTAAAGATGTCTTTTGAATTCATTAACTCAGCTACACGTCCAGAAACGAGTAACATTAGACGAGGGGATGATAATCTTAGGGGAGGTTATGTTACACGACAAAGCTAAGAACTGATTTTGTGATTTATTAGAAAACGTAGGATCAGGTTAGAAATTTTTATCGCTTTCACCATATTTCCCAGAATTAATACCTTTCATTCTTTTCCCCTTATTTCACCCTTTATATATTTCTTCAAGATAAAATAGTCCAAAACGAAATAAACATCATCCAAACACCGTTCAAGTTTTTCGCCTCCAAAAGTGTGTCCTTTTTTACATTATGGACTTTACAAATTACAATTAAGCTGTGAAAAGAGGACTTCACTAACAATGGATATGATATTTTAAAAAAGATGCGTCGAAAATACATTGGTTCTTTTTATTCTAAAAAGGGGCAATACTTTCCAGTTGACCTGATGTATTGAGTTCTTGTGGTCATTATACATGGACAACTGTTTTATCGAAAAATGTTTTTGTAACAAAGTTTTATGCATTGAATTGTTGTTGGTGTGAATTCTATGCGATTTTTAAAAAAATCTATGTAAAATCCTAAGCACTGAAATGTTTACAAAATGAAACGGTTCTTTTATTTCAAAATAAAGGGCATTCTAAGAAAAACAAAGGGTGATATACAATACCTGAAGGAAGATTCGTGTAGATACAGAATTCTTCAAGCATTTGCTCAATGATCATTTATTTATCCACAAATGAAAAAAAAAACATGGAAAAAAAAAAAAAATAAATTAAAATAAATTAAATGTTATTCTAAGAAAAGCAATTTGATATGCAAGATCGGGAAAGGCATGAAAGTCGTTCATATCTAAGCTTTCGCAAAAATATTAGGTTCTGATAATCTATGAATTGTGATAGTTAAAATAACAAGGGGGGGGAGAGGGTACCTTCCTATCCACATAATGGTAGTCCAACCCCATTGTACGAATTATACAACTCTTCGTACTCATTGCTCAAATCGTAAAACTGTAATTTATATGTTTTATGTAGTTCAATTTATTTGTTCTTTTTTTCGCAAAATTCCTTCTTTGTCGCTCCTTTTCAGTTAAATTCATCACTGAAGCTACACTATCCAACCATTAACAAAGCCCTCAGATTTTGACAAACCTGCAGCTCTTGCAGCTTCCTGGAAAATCGAGTTTTTAGTTCTATTGATTGTTAATATGTCCTCGTACGAGACAACGTTTTTTTTTCTTACGCAACAGCCCCAGTCCAGGCAATCATTGCGATATTTTTCTGCGCGAGCTTGGAATAATGTACTATAGCAAACCGTATTGGCGACATTACATGAAACGAAGCATATAGTTGCCAATTCAGCGCGTATGACACATGCAGAATCTCCAACTTAGCGAGTTGGCTTGAACGTTGGCATTGTAGTGATAGTACGTAATAAATTAAGAACAGCATTACGAAAATCTTTTTAAACAGAGGGAAATAAATAGCTTTTACTGTATATAATTATATATTTGATAATAATGAGAAAAAATTCTGAATTTAAAAAGCGAACGTTAGACCAATCTTCCACAATACCGTACCTAATTATTTGGTTCCCGAATTCCTTGACGACTAACTGCTTCATTGGAGATGTCTTGTAAATAGGTCCACCGTCATGTTAACCAAATAATTCGGTAAGGCGGTGTCGAAAAATGGTATCCACTTTCGCCAGATCTGACTCTACTGGACTTTTTCCTGTAAGGATACTTGAAGAAGCAGGTGTATGTGATCCCTCCATAAACATTGTAGGACCTTAAGGGACGTATTACGGATGCGTGAGCCAACATGTAAAAATTTATGTTCATGTGCGCTACGTAACATTCAAACGAGGATCCAGTTGTATATTGCAGATAACGGAGAGATGTTTGTGTGTGAGCATCTCAAATAACGGTATATTATTACAATAAGTTTTTTTTTCTTTCTCAAATCGTTTCGTAAGAAATCACGAAAAAACAAATGCGTGATTTAACTGCTCTATTCTTTGCATTAATGTTCTTTATAATTTCGGTGCAGATTATATAACCTTTTATAACTTCTATTGGTAAATAAAATACATTCTTTAAGGCTACAGTGGACAGTAAACAATTTTTTTTTTAAATTTGTTACACACATGCTCCAAATTTTGACTGCCAGTATTTAAGTTATAACTAAAACCATATAAAAATTTGGTGAGAAAAAAATGAGTAGTTTTTAAGAAATTTAAAATTTTTTAAAAAAATTTAACAATAATTTAAAAATTTCAAAACGTTCCATGCGTTTTGATTTTTTAAAAAATTTCATATTTTTAACTGATTTAACTTCTTTAAGCAATTCTTTAGAAATTTATGCATGTAAAGTAATGTTTTATATGATAATTTACAAAGTATGGGTAAACGCAAATTTTTATATGAAATTTTCAAGAATTTTAATGACTTTATACATAAAAAACTTTAATTTCTTCTTTCACCCTATCACTATTGCTACAATGCATCCAAGAAGTTATAATTACATATTAGAAGAATACTTTTGGAAAGTTTTGTTATAATTGGACAAAAATTGCAACGCATGGAACATTTTGAATTTTGGTTCCGAGGCAAATTTTTGATTTTGAGAAAAACAGCTTTTTTTATTTTAAAGGAAAATAACTTAGCTTTTTATAAAAAAATGAAGATATAAATATAAATTTGAAATATAAAAACACTAATATCATAACAAATGTAATATAAGTGCAGAATATATACATATAAGTGCAATATTTATTGTAACAGTCACATCGACATGTGGTACAGATAGTGATAAAAATTGAAAAGTAAGCTAGAACTTTCTAATAATATCAGAAGTAAATTAGCAGAATGTATTCCATTATTATTTTATCTCAACCGGATAATATATTATGTATTTCATAAATCACAATAAGTAAAAATAAAGTATTTCAATAGGATTAAATTACAAAAATTCAAAACAGTTTCGAGGCAAATTTTTGTTTTTGTGAGAAACAACTATTTTGATTTTATAAGAAAATAACTGATTTTTTAAAAAAAATTAAAGATATATAAGTATAAATTTGAAAAACACTAATATCATATAAACATAAGATAGGTGCAGAATATATAAATAAAAGATTCTGCAATATTTATTGAAACAGTCACATTAGTATGCGTGGTATATATAGTGATAAAAATTGAAAAATAAGCTAGAACTTTCTAATAATATCTATAAAGTAAATTAGTAGAATGTATTTCATCAACCAGATAATAAATTATATATTTCGTTAATCACAATGAGTAAAAATAAAGTATTTCAATACAATTAAATTATAAAAATGCAAAACAGTAATAAATTCAATTACACATAAAAAGAAAACTGTCGCTAAATCTGAAAAAAATTAAAAAGCACCGGCATTATAGGCTACATCTTTATTAGTAGTATTTCTTTTCCTTTTCTCTCTTTTCACAGAAATGTTTTGAGAAATGCGTCGTTTATCCTGTCTTTCAGCAATAGTCAAAGAAAAACTATCATTAAGGTTTGAGTCCTCTTTTGATTCAAGTGATTTTACGTAGCCCAAATTGTGCTTTTCGACGGCATCCGTAACTGCTATTTCTAGCCTCCTTTTGGATACGAATACCTCTTTTGGGCATTTTCGCCAAATGCAGCTATGCAGACTTTCATTACAATTCTGCGTCTTGCCTCCTACGCATCTTTCAAGAATGGTGTCTGAAGCTAAACGTTGGTAAACAGGCATAATTTTTTCAACTACTTGTTGTGACAAGCAAGTTCTCATTGAACTATGTGACCCTGGGGTTTCACCTTTGGCTATTGCTCTTTTATAAAAACACCATGATGATTCCCCTTCAGGACACTTACCATGCGTAGGCTTTTCGTCAGTTGACGAGCAATGCATCAGGCTGGCATATATAGCAGTTTTCATTTTTTGGGTATTAGGAACATTATCTTTTATAGCTTTTCTGTAGTAATTTTGCAACTTTGTTATATTTTTATCCGTAAGGCTTCCCTGCTTACGCCCACCAAGAGTCACCTTCTTCACCTTCCACTCTTTTACTTTGTTGCGTAACGATGTACCTAGCCTCTTCGCAACATGATTCAAGCACTCTTCCTTTTCGATTTTTACCTCAGAACCATATACTTCATTTTCTGACAAAAATTGAAAAGTTTTCGAGTCACCATCACTCAGCATGGAAACGAATCTCATTTGGCAATCACTTATTGACCGTCTCCACATAATTAGTGCAGCATGCATCTCCATGGCTCCAGACGTTCCATCGAAATTTTTGTCACACTCATCCATATGTCCTTTTTGCCAAATGTGAAATTCCGCACTATCGGCTCCCATATCTCGACCAGTAATTATGCAATTATGACAGTATTTCGACAATACTTCAAAGTCAAGAACAAGTCCACTAAGGACATCGATGATTATTCCTAATCCTAGGTTAGATGTATGTCCTCGCTTTTGCCATGTACCGTCATATGACACACTCACGTCAATGATTTCCTGATATTTTAGAGAAGAATCAACTTTTATGTGAGCTTCTCTAGCTCCTTGACGTGACATTTCGAGCATTTTTTTCTTCACTTCTTTGTTTTTAACCGATAAGTTGTGCATGCATTTGGCAAATGTTTTTCTGTCCATTGTTGGCATGTTGAGCACAGATGAAAAAGTTTCCAAAGCAGCATGCCCTCTGCCTATGGATAGGAAGGCACTCACCAGCTTGCTGTTAATATCATGTGAATTTTTAGACTCCCCTTGGAAACTTGAATACACACTTCCATAGCTTTCATGGCATGATTCACATAAAAGTTCAATTTTTGTAGAATATCCCATGGATTGGTGTTGTTTTATAACAAGGGCACAGTTTGTACAATATTTGCAAGGAACTTTTTGCAATAGTTCAGAAAACACAGCCTTGTGGGTGAAAATATAACTTGCCTCAGGTTGGGAAGATGTACTTGGGTCAGATAATGGATCCCTCTGTAATATAAAACTGTTTTTTTCATCAACAGTTTCAGGAGATTTCTGCCATCGCTTCTTGCTGTTTTCAGACAACAACTTCCTCCTTTTGGTAGGGCGACCTTTTGGTTTTCTATATCTCGATGATATAAGATCCATACTAATAATTTTAAACAATAAATGCGATTTAAAAAGAGCTTTAGTTCTGAAAAGAACTTTTTGTTTTGGTAAAATAAATATAAGGTTTGAGTAAACTTGAAAGAAAAATGCAAACCGAAGTTTGAACAAATTGTAAACAAATAATGTCAATTTAGGTCTCAGATACAGTTAAAGCAAAGTGTTGCCAACCTGAACTTGATAAATTAACATTTAAAAATAAAAATTAGTGAGGCTTTGTCTACAGTAAATAAAATTTTTCCTGTCAAAGTGCATGACAGCTACAATAGCATGACATTAGAAAATGTAAACAAAGGGGCGTGGTCATGGATGACTAATTCGAAACTACCCTATAACTCAGTAAAAAATGCATAAAACCAAAAAAAATTTTTTGCGTTTGATAGAGAGGCTAATAAGATATTATAATCAGCAAAAAAATTTTTTTCGATATTTTGGACAATTTTCCACATTTTAACTGTCCACTGTAGCCTTAAATAGTATTTTCTTTAAAAAAAAATTAAAGACAAAGTTAAA
>BMAO01026788.1:0-31218 GCA_019973975.1 Trichonephila clavata | reverse complement strand
TGTTAAGTGAGTATGGCTTTACATAGCAAGCAAGGCTTTGAATTTAAATTGTTAAAACACGATTTATTCTGACACCATAGCAAGCAAGGCTTTGAATTTAAATTGTTAAAACACGATTTATTCTGACACCTATTTTGTTTATACTTACTCCTCCTAGTACCTCATAAAAGCATGTTTAGCTTAGCTAAATATTTTTTAAAATTCATTATAAATTAATTAAACCTGTTTGACAGGCTCATCTGACTTTCCTCTTAATGTCAAACCTACATTTTTCTTTCTCTTTCATTTCTATCATTTTCTTGTTTAATCTAGCATAATGAATAAATTGAGAAGTCATGTACTTATGATGATTTTTAAATAAAAAATAGAATACTCTTTAATTTTAATTAAATAGAAATTTCCTGCTAAATGGGAAACTAAAAACTTGTTTCACTAAAAAATTTGACATGGAATTTTTTAAGCATTTTTTTTCCTTCTAATTTTAGTAAGTTAAAACTCTGTAAGAATAAATAAAAAAAATTTAATACAATTTTCTTAGGTGCAAATTTTTGTGTTATTAAAACATTTGTAGAACTAAATATTTAAATGAAAATGTATTATTTTGCTTGTGTTTAATTAGTTTTGGTGATGAGCTTTTGAATTATTCATATGTTGAGGTGTTCTTAATTATTATTTCAAATATTCTGAGTTTTTTTTTCTGCTATTCATTTTCATCAGCAATGTATAATCATTTAATGTTGTTTTCAGTCTTTAAATTTATGTGTTTGTTAAATATGGAATTTTAAGAATATCATTTGTTAAATACTATATTTACAAAGTTTAGATATTTAATAGCTATCTGTGGATTTAAAAAAAACAATTTATCTAATATTTGTTTTATGATTTTATTGAAAGAAATTTCTGAATTGTAAATTTTTTTACATAGAGAATTACATCCTGGGAGTGAAGTTTGGGTTATGAAAACAAGTTCTGTGGATGTCTTTGTTGAAGGAATAGTGTTAACATTTGTGATGCTAAACCGAGAAATTGTACAAAGTTCGTTTTGGTCAGGTAGATGTTGTTCCTCCCAAACTCTTCACTGCAAAACAGTTAGCATACAGGACCAACTCAGATATAATTGCTCCTGTAGGAACACGTATTGTTGGTAAGTTAAATGCTTATGATAGTATTCTGTTTTCACACACATACAATGGCCAAATAAAAAAAATTTTCTATTGGGAAACATCTTGACATACATCTAGATAAGAAGAGATTTTTCAAACTTTCGTAGAAAGGAAGGATAAGTCGCAAGTGATACAAAATAATTAATGTGTTAAAGAGTCATATATATACATATGTGTGTACAGGAAGAGGTGAGAATCCTCCACTAGCAGTTATGATCAAGACACTGTTGGGTTCCAATTAATATTTTTTATAGCCTTCAAACAAAATTTGTACAAAGTAACATTTCCCATTCCTTCCAAACTATTTTTACTTATGTGGCTTAATGCAAAAACAACCATGGTCTTAATATTGGTGCATATCATAATGTTGGGAATTAAATTTTCAAGAATCTTGAAATTTTTTTTCCTATCAACGATTCTGTAAGTGCTTTATTCTGAAATTTCATGTTAACACTAATAATTAAAATTTATTTTGATTGTTCCTGCATATGAAAGTCATTTCAGGATTCTTTATTAACCCTTAAGCATGTCACAAAATATAGAATGTGTTTTCGTCACTTCTGTTGAGAATTTTTGTGTATCTCTTGTCCACATTTAAGACTACTTTCCAACTCATGTATACAAATAAGCTTATGTTGTTGGAAATCACATAGAGGAGTATTTTCCATTGGTTTTATTTTTCCAATAAATTGGACTTTTACCTCTTCAGTAATTATAATATTTTAACTGACTCTCAATACACATTCTTGAATAGAAAGCAATTTAATACAGAGACCTTAAGCCTGTCACATGTTTAAGTGTTTTCAAAAATAAGGTAAATATTTTTAAAAGTTAATTGTAAGGAAAAAAAGAGAAGAAATTTTTTAGTAGACTATTTTTTTAATAAATCATACTATGAAGTCTGAAGAGCCACAAGTCACACTAAGAGCCATGGTTTGCTTACCCCTGGTCTAGATTATTAATATGTGAAACTGATTGAAGGAAATTGTGTATTAGATATGTGAATAAAGATTAAATTCCATTAATGAGCAATTATTTTTTCTTGTATGTTCATTCTGGGATAATTAAAAGTATTTTTTCTTATGTTGATAGAGAGAACTAATTTTTTGACTT
Source organism: Trichonephila clavata (assembly GCA_019973975.1). NCBI lineage: Eukaryota > Metazoa > Arthropoda > Arachnida > Araneae > Nephilidae > Trichonephila > Trichonephila clavata. The sequence continues at coordinate 28,942 of BMAO01026788.1, read as the reverse complement.
ATTCTATTATGCAAAATGTGTTTAAACTAGCAAAAATGTTTCAGTATTAAAAAATTATTTTAATACTGGTGTCCAATTAGATAAAAAAAAAACACTTAAATGTGTATATTGATTATAATATCACATTCACCCCCCTTTGCAATTTGATAATTCTTATGCTATAAGATGTTATGCAAATAAAGTGGAATACAAATGAAATCTTTAGATAAAAGAAATAGGAGATATGTGATGCATTATATATCCTAGTGAGTTCTTTCAATAGTTGAAAATTTAACATGCTGCATAAGCCCATGTATTGTAAAATAGATTCCTTGTGTGTGTAATTACAACTATTCTCATTCTTTTAAAAACTTGTAATGTTTCTTTGGTCCTAGGTTGAGATTGACACTATGCACTGTCTCTTTAAATCCCAAATATGCTCTATTAAATTAAATTTCAATGCTTTTCACAACTTTTTTATACAGTGAATATCTTTTCTTTCAAAAAATTAATTATAACTTTAATTCAATGGGATTTCATATTATCATTTATAAAACTGAATGTAAGGCTTGTAACAGTAATGCTTGACAAGTGGTATGTGATGGTAATATATCACAAAAGGAGATAATATAAATTTCAAATACCTTATCTTTATAGTTAAGAATGTAAGACCTATGTTAAAGTCATGTAAGCTGTATCTCCCGAAGACATTTTAATAAGAGATATGGCTAACAGGTTATTAAATATAAAGAGTTTTTCCATTTGTGGTTTCCATGCTTAGAAATACCACAGCATCTTTTTGAAACTTGCCTGTAAGACACAGTTGCTCTGGCCACTATCACAGTTTGCTTGTTATAGACACTGAAGCTTTTTACTAGATGGTACCAATAAATATGCCTTACCCTGGAGTTCTTTTTATTTTTTTACACAATCGGTATCATATTGTATTTGTAACTATACCCCACTTTTAGTAGACAATTTTCTACCCTGTTCACATATAATAACAAACAGCAGTGCTTATATAAACATTTTCATTAGAGCTTCTTTTGCTCTGCTGCAATATTATTTCAATTTTTTTCTAACATTTGTAGCTTTGTAGTCTAGCATTTATTGCCAGATAACTATCTTGCACAAGTGTTATGACTCTTGCATGACTGACACTTTGTTCTGATATATATATTGGAATTGTTGATGGCTTAAAATTTTGGGGGCAGTTTATTACAAAAAGTGGCTCAGAATGTTATGTCAAATTGTTAATAAAGTCAGAATGTTATGCCTAAAATTGTTCCTGCTTAAATACCTATATCTATTTTTAAGTAAACTTGGCAGAAAATACTGGGTAATAAAAAGTAGTTAACATGATATCCCCTGTTCTGCCAAAATAAAAATGGTAAAACTCTTGCTAACATATTTTTATTCCTATTTTATGAATTTCTCATATGCCTTTGACATTATTTTTAGCCCGTTATTCAGATGGAGTAAAGCCTATGTTGTATGCGGGCATAGTAGCAGAACCACCTAAATCTACCAATCTTGAAAGGTAAATTTTTTTGTATCATATAATTATCACATGTGTGCTTTTTAATGATACATTAAATTCACTTATTGTATTTGCAGATCCTGGATAATTCAGAAATGTTTGTTACTTTGTAAAAAGTTGATGTTTTGAAAAAGTTTATTTGAAAAAATTCTGTAAACTTTTAATATAATTTTTTAATAGCTTCTGCTGTTTTCACCAAAACTTTATAAAATTGCTATTAACAGTTCGAGAAGATTAAATTACATCGATGAATTAATCAGTTGATTTGATTAGCATTTAATGAAACTCTTAAATTTTTTACAGTATCTTTTCCCCCATTCTTAAGTAATCTAGAATAAAAATTTTTTTTTTGGAATAAAATTTTTTTTTAAATACTAGATAGTTTAAAATAATCATTAATCTGTAAAACATTAAAAATTTTGCATTTCAATTATATTTTTCAAAATTTTTTATTCTATTCTGTTTATTTATTAATAATTTTATTTTCCCCATATTTTTTCAAATGTTGCATCTTGTGTGAATAGATAATTTAAAAGGAAAAGTAATATGCAGACTTTTAATGTTGCTAATTTGTGTTAACGCTTTAAACTTCAATTTATTTGCTGAATGATTGGAGGCAATTGCCAGGAATTTTAAATTTAGGGATTTTATGATTTCTTCATAAGATTCTAGTGATAATTAGCAATAGCTTTAACCCCTTTAACTGCCTAGAAAAAGTTATAAAATTCACCCCCTCGGTGCCACCGTTTTCCCATAGGTGAGCATTGTTGTGCGTGTTTATAGGAGGGAAAAAGATGTGTTTTTATCCACTTAAGAATTGTTTACTTTCACTTTAAAAAGAATAGGATAAAATAATTCAATGAAAATAAAAAATTTAATCACCAAAGCTAGAATGTAATAATAACGATAATATAATATGTGTAATAACAAGCAAAATCGAGCTGTCACCTTAATGGGGCTCAAAGCTAAGGCTAATGACTGGCGTAAAATTCTAGCCCTTAGTCGCGATGAATTTCGTGGACCTTGATCTGATGTTACTGTCAATCAGGTGGCATAAGCAACAACAACAGAATGTAATAAAAAATAAATTAGAACTTTTTTGTCTGTTCTGTGATATATCCTAAAACATGGTTGAACACACAACCAGTATTAAATTCAGTGCATTCGTACAAAAAATTAAAAAATTCTAGTTATACATGGTAAGCGAAAATGAGCAAATGAAGAATAAAAAAGAGCACACTCAAACGAAAATACAAGAAAAACAAACTGCTTAGCTATGAATTTCATCATTCCTAGAATATACCCTTTCAATTTTCTTCCCCACTTCTTCTCTGAAATAAGTATATTTCTTAGAAGGACTGTCAATGTCATGTTATTTTATTCCAAAGCCGTGGGACTAGTTTTAAACAGAGCAGCATGATACAAAAAGTCCTTCTTTTGAAGAACGAGTATACACGCGCGCGCGCAGCACTTAAGGGGTTAAATATAACTTAAGTGTTTTCTTATGTTGTTGGATATGGAACATTTTTATTGATATAAGCATTCTCTGAAAAGTTTTCAGAGAGGATTTTTATCATAAATTATTTGAGACATTTTAACCCTCCCCAACCCTCTAACTAGAAATGGTTAAACAGAATTTAACAATATTTGAGATTAACACTAACTTTAAGCTAAAAAGTAAGTTTTAAATTAAAAAAAATGCATGTATCGGGAGATTTTCTTTACGGTAGATAAATGAGCAGTGAATGTTATGTTTTAATTCTCTCTTTGAGCTATTAATAGAGATAGCAGTTTTGTTGAATTGTCGCTTTTTTTGTTGTTAGCTATACTATAATGAATACCCTCTCCCCATAATAAAAGGTGACAGGAAGAAAAGAGAAAAGCAATCCTCAAATTGGCTTAAAAAATGCCTTCTCTATCAGAAAAACTACAATTCCATTTTGGTGGCTACCAAGTATTCCCAGGACCTACTTTGGTATTTTTAAAATTTGAGATGTTGAACAACTAGTTAAATTATTTTTAAATTCCTTTGTATTTTTTCTGGACCCTCTCCAATGTTTGAAGGACAATTATGTAGGTTGCATAATTTTGTGTGTTTTTATGTTGATTATTTTTGTTTTGATTGTGTTTTAATAATTTTTAAATTATTTTTAGGTATCTGATATTCTTTGATGATGGATATGCGCAGTACATAGAGCATAAAGATGTGTATGTAGTATGTGGCCAAAGTAAGTTTTTTCAACTAGTTTTAACGATTGTAAAATGCTTCTTTATTTTTTCTAAATAGTACTTTATTTGTTAGATTTAAAATGTTGATTAAGGTGTATGAATTTATTGTATTACTTTAAAGATATTATTAATGAAATACTTATTTTAATGTTTCTGTTATATAACATTTGTTTTTTACAGGTATTGATGTAGCAGATGATGTCCACAAAAATATAAGAAAATTTATCAAAGCTTATTTGCAAAAGTATCCTGAGGTATGTTACTATTTTAAGATGTTTTTTTTTTATTGTATCATAGCTAATGAGACAAGAAATGGAATCGACTGCATGAAAAATATTATTTAAGGGGATTTGAAGTTTCGATCTACAATTTCGTTAAAGATTTATTTTGTAGCAGAATAGAGTAAATTTGTTGAAGTTAGAAGTTAAGAGAGGTTAATTTTAACCCATGTCATCTTTGTAACTGGTACAGGTTTAATAATATTGCTATTGCCAACAGTATTTGTTGCTTTTGTGAAGTTAGTAAACAATAAATCTATAGTATCTTTACATAATAACAATGTACGTAAATATTGATGTTCTAACTTTTAAAATTTCTTTCTTAGCGTCCAATGTTAAAATTGCAAAAAAATCAGTAATTAAAACAGAATATGATCGTGAATGGTAAGTATCTCAATTTTTCATTATCAATATTTTGGCAACTAATATTCTTGTGGTAAAAGTTTTGCAAAGCTTTCTAGTCTGTGTAATTATGGTCCCCTGTAATTTAATTCTGTTCATTTAAATTTTTCTGATTGCTTACAGTAAGTTTCCAAATGTTTATATTTTATTTTATTATGAAAGAAGAATCTTTACTATATAAAGTAATTAGAAAAATGAAAAACGTTTGAGGATGGATTATTTAATTTGCATGTTAAGACAAATTTTATGTGTAGAATTTAACAATTGGACAAAATAAATTAGATTTGTTTTTGAAAATGAAAATATTTTAAACCAGTTAACTGTGATTGACAAGGACACATCATGGAGTGTCGTTCTATCTTAAGTTCTACACTTCCAATTTTAAAGTGTAAAAATTAACTAATTAGCAGGGTTATTAACAGTGGATCTAAAAATTGAATAACGGGTGTGGAGGACTTTTATCAAAGACAAGAATTTCGAGAACAATCACATTTATTGAAGATGATTTAAAAGATGAAATTTACAGTGACATTTTTACAATGAAAAAGTTAAAAAACATTTTAACTGAGCACCTTGCTCAAAGACATGAGTGCAGCAGAGAGTCAGCTGCTCGCTGAGAAAACACTCAACTGCTACCAATATCACAGCAGTAGCGATCTATATTTATACACTAATATAATTAACATATTGCATCACTTTCACGACAAGCGATGTAAACTATTGAGAAACTCCTGAGTGGCCAGATAGCATCGTGACGTCACAATTGACGATCGGATCTCCAATGAACAACTGCCATCAGCAAAAGCTGTTTCTCAACTCCACTCAATTTTTACCCCGTTCTCAAGGGTTTGTTTACATTTCTTTAATGGCGGTACATTTGAAACGCCCACATCGCTTGCCGTTCAAGTAATACTATATTACTGGACTGCTGACAACATTGGGATGTCATGTAAGTAATTGACAACTTGTCAAACTATGCTTATAATTTAACCATGACATACAACAAGCGGCCCCTTGTCAGCATTCCAAAATATCACACTTAACAAAAATATACAGATAAATAACATAAACATGAACAACACTTTCTCAATAAAAAAAATATTTCTAGAGTCTAATATACATGAGAAAAGAATTTAAACAAATTCTCAAAAATTCAGAAACTTTGCAGCTGAAAACTTTATTGAAGGCAGACTAGAAGATGGTGGACCTATAGGAGCTTCCAATCACATAATGGGGCTTACGAACAAAAATAATAACATCTCCTGTGACAATTTGGCTAGAATGATGTGCTCCCTGTGCCCGAATCCCCCAGATGAGCACTCTGGCGAATTACATTTTCACCCTCTCCGAGACGGTACTGAGGGCTGCTCGTACTCATCCACGGAACCGAAACACGGTTCACACACCATCCTGCGGGGAACGTTACTCCATCATCCAGTCTGACCTCAATAAAACCAAATGCTGCAAAAAGGAAAAAATTGTTAAAAAAATAAATTTTTTTACATATCAAAAATTTTACTACAAATTTATTCAATGCTTCTTTAACTTGTGGTTTTGTAAATGGGTCCGATAAATTAAATTTACTCGGAACATATTTTAATTCAAAAAATTTGTCATATACTAGGTTTCTTATAAATAGGTATCTAATATGAATATGTTTAGTCTTATGATTCTCAAAAGATGAGTTTGAAAAAGAAATGGCAGCCTGATTGTCACACAACAGCAAACAATCCTTTAATTCTAATTTTAAAGACTCATTTTCTAAAACATCCTTTAGCCAAATCAGTTCTTTCGCTGCTTCAGTTAGAGTGACAAATTCCGCTTCCATAGTGGATAAACTAATACATTTTTGTTTGAAAGTTCTCCAAGAAACAGGAGTTTCATCCACCAACAAAATATATCCACCTATAGAAACCCGGTCATCTCTATTGGCTGCATAGTCCGAGTCTGAATAACAAGTTAAATTTAAATGACTTATTTTTGATAATTTCAACTTATAGTGATATGTATACTTTAAGTAACCTAATAATTTTAGCAAACTGTTCCAATGTTTAATTCCAGGATTGGACTGAAACTGGGACAATAAATTGACGGCATACATTATGTCTGGTCTTGTCCTAGCAGCGATAAAACTTAGACTACCAATTAAATTTCTGTATGGATATTTAGCCATTTCATTTATCTCTGCAGGGGTACTTGGACAATCCAATTTGGATAACACAAGACCCTTAGGAATTGGGAGAGAACTTACTGCAAATTTAAACCTTTCATACTGCTTACATAATTTTTTCTATGTATGAACTTTGGTGAATGTAAAGTTTCTCCTTTGTCTCTTCGAACTCAATACCTAATAGTTTCTTGGTTTTCCCTAGTATTTTCAAGTCGAAATGTCCTTGTAAAAGTGTTATACCTTTATCCAAGTCCTTTTTGGTCTTTCCAAACATCACTATATCATCTACATATAACAAAAGAATTAATCTACATTGATAAATATATACACAGTTACACCTCAAAATTTTTTGAAAACCTAAATTAGACAGTACATCATCTATTTCAAAATACCATTGGCGACCACTTTGATGAAGACCGTACAATGCTTTGTTTAATTTACACACTTTATTGGCCTCATTCACATAACCCTCTGGTTGTTGCATATAGATTACTTCGTCTAATCTAGCATATAGATAAGCATTATTCACATCCAACTGTGTATGAAACCATTTGAATAGACAAACAAAAATTGCAAAGAATAGTCTTATAATTGAAAAATTGACAACCGGACTGAACACCTCATCATAATTTTCTCCTTTCACCTGGTTGAATCCCTGAGCAACGAGACGAGCCTTATATCTCACTATTTCGTTTTGCTCATTGCGCTTAAGTGAATAGATCCACCTACATCCCAGAACTTTAGCTTCCTTGGGTGGCTCTACGAGGTTCCAGACATTGCGGTCATATATGACCTGCATTTCTTTATCCATTGCATCTTCCCAATCCGCTGCCTCAGGTGTTCTGGTGGCCTCTTTATAAGTTTTTGGGATTTGGACCTCAGCAAGGTTTGCTTCTTCCTCCAATGGGAGATTCAGCAAGTCTGCAACTTTCCCTGATGAGCTGTTCTTACCGCTGTAGTTAAATAAATTCTGGTCATATTCTATATTGTTATCTTTGCAGTATTTCTGTATCTCATTAAATGACCTCAGTCTTGCATTGCTACCCTCAACAAAATAATAAATATCCTTTCGAGACCTATCCTTCCTTTCAACTGGTTTACGTATCCAAGGAATTGAAACACAGGGCCTAAGAGTAGGTGTCTCTACAGTTTGACTTTCTGAACCAGCACCATCAGTTCTGGTATCTCTCTCGCTGTCAGCTTCCGGATGATCAGCTCGGTCACCAACCGCGGAAAAGATATCCCCATCTTCTGGGAAATCCTTCAAAAGATAATTTCTCACTGGTCCTGTAAAAGTCTTTCCAGAGTCCACTCCTTTTTTCCCTTCATCAAATCTTACGTTGATAGTCTCTACTACCTTGTTTTCCTCCATCAGCCAGATTCTATACCCCTTAGTGCTCTGAGCGTACCCCAACATTATTCCTAGTTTTGCTCGCATATCAAGTTTTTTTCTGAGTTGTTTAGGGACACCAACAAACGCTAAGCAGCCGAACCTTTTTAGATGGGAAACTGAAGGTTTCTTTCCACCATACAACTCAAATGGGGTTTTCTTGCATCCTTTACGGCAAACCCTGTTCCAGGTGTAAGAAAAACAGAGCAAAGCCTCTGCCCAAAATTTTTGACATAGCCCACTTGCATTTAATAGAGTTTTGATTCCGTCCAAAGCCGTTAAATTATATTTTTCGGCTACTCCATTCATCTCGGGGGAATAAGAGTTTGTTTTTTTCATGACCTATTCCTAGACCTTCCAGAAAAGCCTGAAATTCACCGCTACAAAACTCGAGTCCACGATCGGTCCTGACTGAAATTACCTTTTTGTTCAAAAATCTTTCAGCCCTTCTCTGAAACCTAACAAAAATCTGAAAAACATCCGACTTGTTTTTCAAAGTAAAAACCGTGATTTTTCGAGAGTAGTCATCTATTATTGAAAGAAAATATCTATTTCCCCCATGTGATGCTACTGGTAAGGGACCACAAAGATCCATATGCAACAGCTCTAAGGCCTGTTTTGACCTTATTTTACCAATAGGTTTAAAAGATACCTGTCTAGATTTAGCAAGTTTACATGGTATGCAGTTTTCGGTTAATCCAGACAGCTCAGGTAAGCCACGAACACTTTTATTTTTACTAGTAGCAACTATATACTCATTATTTACATGGCACAGTCTTGAATGCCACAACTCATTAATGTCATGTTTTTCTACCTGATTTGCTGTTACATTAACCGGTCTTCTGTTCCCATTACATTTATACTTAGAGGGTTTTAAAAAATACAAGTCATTATATCGGCGAGCAAAAAATAAGTTATTCCAGTTTTTATCATACACTAAAATTTTTGCATTATTACCTATAAACTTAACACCTTGTTTTTCTAGTTTTACCCCAGAAAGAAGGTTTCTACGCAGTTTAGGATTATACAAAACGTCCTTTAAAATTATTTCATTAAAGATACCATTCTTTCTTTTAACAAAAAAATGAACTATCCCTTTCCCCTCGACTGGACTATCTTTCTCGCCCACAGCAAGCGACATCTGCATATTCTTTACTGGTTCAAATGTTAAAAACAGATTCCTATTATTGCAGAAGTGTGCAGTCGCTGCAGTGTCAAAAACCCAGCTAGATTTATCAAAATTAAAGTCTGAATTATTAGCCTCAAGTTCTATCAAATTACAGTTCGGCTCAGAAAAAGTTATTTTTTGCTCAACATTAAATATTTCTTTACAATTCTTATTTTGATTATTAAATTTCTTACTTTCACTATTTATCTTTAGTTTACAATTTGAAATCAGGTGACCATATGCATTACAAAAATAGCAAGGCCCTATTTTTCTACTCTTACTTACTACATTAGAACTTTTAACAACTTGCTTAGAAGATTTAACATACGAATTAGAATTAACATCTAAACTTTTAGGCTGAAATTTCGACTTTTGCTTCTTTATCTTATGTTTCACCTCATCAGAAAAAGCAAAAGTACTTACATCTTCCAAGTCCTTTTTTACTACGCCGAGGCGATTTTCTTCTAGCAACAACTCGGCCTCGATCTTATCTGGAACGAAATCCTTGTCGCTCCATCTGTAGATAGCTTGTACTGTTGTTCGGAAATCGTCAGGAAGACTCCTAATTATTTGGTAACCTTGGTAGAGTGGAGGTAAATCATGTCCAACTTCTCGTAGACGCTCGGCGGAACGCTTGACACGGCAGATAAATAAACCAAGATTCTCGCCAGGAACGTATCTTGTACCGAAGAATTCGTCAAGCAGTTGTATTTTTCTAGCTCGGGTATTTGGCTCAAAATGCTCTTGCAGAATCTTCCACGCTTCCGCACCATCCGTGGTACCGGAAATCAGAGGTTTAAACTCATTAGATATGTTCTGATATATAAGAGTGAATGCACGATCTTTCCTCAACTTTAAATCACATCGATCTCTCCAAGACAGTTTCGCTTCTACTTCAGGATTACTTTCTTCCTTTTCGATGAACTCCCATGCACCGTAGTGCATGAGGCTGACTTTTATTTCAACTTTCCATACCTCCCAGTTCGACGCTGTCAATAGGGTGACGCCTTGTATGGCATCCATCTGAATACGGCCCCCGTCGGGTGCAACTTGTAGAAAAAATAGACTGGAAACGTGTAACGTCTGGCGAAGCGTATTTGACGAAATAGTTAAATAAAAGTTCACTTAAACATTGAACTTCATTTTTCAAAAATGTTCACAACTGAAAAAAAATTTAAACTTCACGCACAAAAGTTTCTAATAACTTGACCGCAGGAACCAATCCATTGACACAGCCAAAAAAAAAATCAAAGTTCAATAAATCCACATCTTAGACTTCAAAAAAAAACTCGCATCAAAATTTTTCGAAGTCCGTCACGAAAATTCTTCACCTCCACATCTCTAAAAATTTAGCTCTGATTGGGCATGTAACCCGTGACTGGGCCCATAACCCTTGTCGTTCTATCTTAAGTTCTACACTTCCAATTTTAAAGTGTAAAAATTAACTAATTAGCAGGGTTATTAACAGTGGATCTAAAAATTGAATAACGGGTGTGGAGGACTTTTATCAAAGACAAGAATTTCGAGAACAATCACATTTATTGAAGATGATTTAAAAGATGAAATTTACAGTGACATTTTTTACAATGAAAAAGTTAAAAAAACATTTTAACTGAGCACCTTGCTCAAAGACATGAGTGCAGCAGAGAGTCAGCTGCTCGCTGAGAAAACACTCAACTGCTACCAATATCACAGCAGTAGCGATCTATATTTATACACTAATATAATTAACATATTGCATCACTTTCACGACAAGCGATGTAAACTATTGAGAAACTCCTGAGTGGCCAGATAGCATCGTGACGTCACAATTGACGATCGGATCTCCAATGAACAACTGCCATCAGCAAAAGCTGTTTCTCAACTCCACTCAATTTTTACCCCGTTCTCAAGGGTTTGTTTACATTTCTGTAATGGCGGTACATTTGAAACGCCCACATCGCTTGCCGTTCAAGTAATACTATATTACTGGACTGCTGACAACATTGGGATGTCATGTAAGTAATTGACAACTTGTCAAACTATGCTTATAATTTAACCATGACATACAACATGGAGAAATTGCAGGTTTTTGTGTCATGATGAATATACACTCGTCGTGCATAAAAAGTAGTGACCATTGGCTATTTAAACTGTAATTTTCGAGAACAGCAAAACATATTCTCAAAATTCAAGATTCTTAGAATATTTTGAGACCAGGCCAAAGTAAGACAAATAAAAAGTATGAAAAAATTTAAGATGAACTCCTGTGTCCCCGTATATACTGGCCGAAACAGCATATATTATCGCATAACAAATTTATGTTCATTGTTAGTCTGAAAGGGGGAAGACAAAAGTCAGAAAGTTGGACAAATGTGTGACACAGATCAGGTGCTGAGCCCATTGATAACTGCTGGCCCAATGTTACCTAGCTATTGAGTGATGTAAATGCCAATTGTTTGATTTTAGAACTATGTGCTGACATTAAGGGCTCAATGCTGTGTTTTCTAAATAAGTTATTTTATTGGGGTAGGAAAGGTCAGGAGGCTTTATTTTAAGAGGACTGTGTTCTCAATCCAACAGCACCTACTCCAGAGCTTCCATGATGTCAAGACAGGTAGAAAATATTTTGTCAGTAAAGAAGGAAGTGAATCAGTGTTTGTTTAGGTCTCAGTCTGAAAATTTTGACATAGTCGAGGTAGCCTAGTGGCCAAGGTAACAAATTCGTGGCAGAGGCATGTCATTAGTTCGATCCTAGTGCTGCTGAAGACCTGCCAATAGGGAGCAATGCACCTTAAATCTGCCGAGAGCTCAAACATCCTCTTGTTAGTGTGGTGTGGTAGTTAGGTGAGGGGGGGGTGCCAGCTCAGGTGTTGTTCTTGTCACTTGACCATGGTTGAAAATTACAAGGTCCATTGCCAAAAGCATGTGTAGTTAAACAATGTGATGTCAATATTCACTCACTCACCGAAAATTTTGACGGTCACTAAAATTCATAGATATTCATTCATATAAACTTAGCCAGATGGACCATCGGCTTCATGAACCTGTGACTGAGCTAAATTACTTTATTGCCTTGTAGGAAGACCAACTGCAGACTTTTAATTGCTGTTACAGATTAATACCAATTTTAGTTCTAAAAATTTGAATATTTTTTAAAACTTGTTTGTTTTCACTCCCTGACACAAAGAGAGGAAAGTTCATTGGGAGATTGTGAGTAGAAACATTTTTAAATGTGAAAAACTAAAAAATAAATTTGTAATTTGAGATATTTAACATATCACTAAGTCCCCCCCCCCTTCAGGTTAGCAGTTATGCAGGAAATGAAATACTAAAGGAAAAAGGGTAAAAAAAAATTAAAACCAGGAGTCCTCTAGTTGTTTTATGATATTTTGCCATTATTGTGTATGAATCAAATTTAGGTTATGGTTTTGTTTTATTCTTAAGAGAAAAATAGCGAGTTTTGGTTTGAATTATTTCCATTTTTTTAACACGCTTTTATAAGTTTCACTTGCATATAACGGAATCTTAGAACTCGATTTTTACCCACTTTAGATCGGATTCATTCGAAATTTCGCACACTTGTCAAGGACTGATGACAATACAATAATTTCATAATTTTGTCCCATTGTCCTTTTCAGGATTGTCAGGAATAAGGATAATCAGATTTGGCGACAATTCCAGATAAAACGTCCAGATTTGGCAATTTATTGCATATATCATTTTTAAATTTGGCGACTTGTTCCATGTACCATTTCCAGATATGGCGACTTATTTCAGATCTAGCGACTAAAGAATAAGGTGTAACCCTAAAGCAACTGTTTTGAATTTAAAGCTAATTTTTTGCAAGTATAAAATACACTTGCGGTTAATAGAAATAAAACAAAAAAAAAGTTTTTTGTATCTGAGAAATTGGAGGGTGTGTGTTAGCAATTTCTAAGCATAATATAAACATTTCTCTGAAAATTAAAATAAAAAAAAAGGCTTGTGCATGTGAAAATAAATTATAGTTTAAAAAAACTAAAAAACACGCTTTTATACTGAATCGAACTAAAAAGTAAAAAAAATTCTTAATATAAGAACAAAATGACTTACGAGAAAATGTATGCCATTGTGGTAAAAGCGTGGGGTGCTTTGTACTGCATTTTTACACTAATTGAGCTTTTCGGAATAGAAGTTAGAAATTATAACAATTGATACATTTATAGAACACCCCACGCTTTTACCCAATGACATAAATTTTCTCGTAAGTAATTTTGTTCTTATATTAAGAATTATTTTTTTTTACTTCTCAGTTCAATTCAGTATAAAAGCATGTTTTTTAGTTTTTTTTTAAAACTATAATTTATTTATATTATTGCTGATAGGTATGATACAAAAGTTATGGATATAGATGGCAGCATGGTTAAAATGTATTTTATTGCTTCACATCGAACTGAATGGATATATAGAGGATCTACGAGATTAAAACCTTTATATGATGAACTGGTATGTATGAACATTTTGTTATAATTATGAGGAATGTAATTCTAAGTACCTAAGTGTCTTAATATCCTTTTATTTTCTTATAAAATTTTTTATACTTAAAAAAATCTTTTACAGTGATTTAAACATTCATTACATTTCTTTTTTCTTTTTACTTAATTATTAATGCTTAGTAAATACTATTAAAAGGGGAGGAAGTACTTTGTGATTATTTGAATAAAAGGGTTTTTAGAATTTATTTACTGGAATTCTATATAAGGATTTGTTATATAAATTTTTATGAGGAATTCCTTTAAATGAAAGTAGAACTATATCATTTACTACTTTGAAATAATCATATATTTTTGTTTAATTGAAAATATGTACTTTTCATTAAAATAACATGCTATTTAAGAATTTTCTTCATTATTTATACATGTGAAACTTGCCACACAAATGATTTAAACTTACAAAATTGTGTTTTTTCCGGAATAGGCAATTTTTTTTCTGAAACTTTTTTAAAATTAAAAATGGGATTCTTTTGTGAAATTAAATTGTTTGTAAATTATTGAAGGGTGTTATCCTTTAAAACTGCAATCATTATTTTTAATATTTTTTTAAAATTATTTACTGAAAGTAATAATGACTAAATTATTTAAGATTTAAATGTTTTTAAAGGTATCATTGTAATCTTTGTTTAAAGGTTGTAATCATTAAGGTGCTTCTTGGTGAAATTGATAAAATTTTGAACAAACGCTGAAAATAACTAATAATATGTATTGTTAGTCATTCAAAATTAGTTGAATGTCAAAATCTTAACACATTCTAACAATAAAAAATTTACAAATGAATCTTTTTTAAAAGAAAATTAAGGAAATTAACTTGAAAAAAGCATTATGTAATAAGAATTACTATTTCTAAAAACCAAAGGCTTTTTGTTTGAAATATTGTTTTTTTAAAAAATAAGCCTTTTTAAGATAATTGAAAAAGATATAAAGTCCTTCACTAACATTGTTGGCTTTGAGCATCCTTTGCTATTTTAACTTTGAAAGTTAATAATTAAATTGAATCTCACATGAAGTGATTTAATGTTGTACATGGAGAAAGTATCATTCATGAAATTTCTCTCTGAAATATTAATTTCAGAAGAAATGAAATCTCCATTGTGCCTTTTTATACCCACACATTCAACATCATTAAAATCTGGATCATAACTGCTTTCTTCAAACCAACTATTATTTTTTATTCTGGGGGTATTCCCAAATAAATTCGCCAATCGAATAATTCTCAATGAAACATATGTCTTTTTCACAAACTAAACATTTGATAGTATTTGAAATAAAACTTTTAGTAGTACATCATTGAATCATATATTTTCCCTGTATTCCCCCTAACTCTAAAAATCATAAAAAGAATGTCCTAATTTCAGTCCTAATGTTCAGGAAAATTAATCATCATACTTTAAAAAAGGATAATCAAAGCGAAATACACAATAAATATCAAAATTTTTGTAAAGTTTTTTGACAAGAATAAAAAAATGCTTTTGTAGGAAAAAAAAATATTTTTTTATACAAAAAAAAAAATAAATAAATAAATAAAAAAATTGCTGATTTCAAATATTAGTCATGGCAATTGGGAACAGATAACATGTTACTTTATTATAATAATTCTGCATTTCATTGTATCAGAGTTACTATAATAATCAGCTTGTCTAAAATAAAATAATAAACCTTACCATAAAATTTAAAAAACAAACACAAAGAAAACATTGCCAAATCCAAGGGGCATTTTAATTTTCACTTTCATTGAATCTGTCAAGATTTTACAGTTCAGTATGCAATAATAGTATATTGTTTAATAATATGTAGGTAGTCTTAATAAGATCATATACTTTAATGTATACTGAAGCCTTCATCTAGTCTTATGAGCAATCTTAAAGCATTTGAGTCATCTATAGGTTTTATATTAATTAAATTAAATTTCCTCAATTTCATGTATAAGTTTTAGATATTTATTTAATTGTTAAGCAACATAAAGTAATATGAGCTAATGTAATTGTATTTTTCTTTTCAAGTACTGTTATTTTATCTGGCTTAAAATCATAAAGAATTGAAATATATAATGGTAATGAAGTTTTGCTCTTTTTTTTAAAAAATTAATGTAATAGTATGTATTAAAAGAAGCCAAGAAGAATTAAGCTGAATAAAGATTGAATTTTTATGCATATGCATATACACTATCTGGCCAAAAGAGTATCCATGAGAATTAAACCTGGATTCCATGGTCATGCAGCTTCTAGAGGCGAACAGCATTGCCCAGAATGCGAAGCTCTGATTGCAATGGCGCAAAGCTTACCATCATTGGACTTGTAGAAAATGTTCTTTGGAATGATGAATCCTGCTATACTATCTGGTAGTCCGATGAGCTCCTCTGGATGAGGGGGATGCCCTGACAAGTACTTCTTTAGTGACTGCATTGTATCGACTGGAGACTTTGGTGTAGGCAGCATCATGATGGATGGATGTATGTGTGTGTGTGGGGGGATTTTCATGGTTTGGCCTTTGTTCCTTTAGTAAGAATCATGAGCTCTGAGATGTGTGTGGAAATTCTGTGTAATACTACTTCCCCAACTCTATGGTAATATTTTGGGGAAAGCCCAGTTCTTTCCCTACAGAATAACTTCTCTATTCACACATCAAAACTTGAAATTGAGAAGATTGGTTTGGTTTGACAAAATGGATGTTCAAAAACTGTTCTGGCCTTCTCAGAACTCCAATCTAAATCCCAGAGAATACCTTTGTGGAGAATTAGAACACAGATTATGGTAGCATGCCAAATCAACCTTCCTTACTGCCGACATTCATGTAAGCTGTGATGGATGCTTGGAAGTCAATTCCTACTGCCATCTATCAAAAACTGATGGATCATGTCTGATGGTTCCCTGACCTGTGTAAGCTGTCATTGATGCAAAATGCGGACAAACATCATGTTAATGTATGTCTTAGGATTCTGAGTTTGTACCACCGGGGTATCTGAATATTTTTGGTTAAATAGTGCATTTTATTAATCTTTGTGCTGCAAAATGTCAAAGCTATTTCTTTTAATTTATAGAGAAATTTTTCTCAACAAATAATTAGGTAAAGAAGTAATGAGCTTTCCTTCAAATATATATATAGCCAGTCCATATTTATGTAATTTTCATTGATCTTATTCTTGCTACATTGATAGTATTGTGTTGATGTATTCTACATAGATGGCAAAAGTCATTCATCTTATTTTGCTTACATATGTATATTTTTTTTTACCAAACTCATTTGTATCGAAGATAATTTTGTTTTTTTTATCATATATCAGCTATAGCTGTGATTGCTCTAAAATAACATGATCAATCTCCCTCTTTTTTCCACTGCCAAGGAAAGTTTTAAAAAATATTGCTGCAAATTAGTTTTTTTTTCTCTAGACATTAATAATTATATACATTTAGCTAATGTTTTTGAAGTCACTTTTTGAAAATTACTAATTTGTATACTTTGTCTTATTTGGTTTTATTTGCCCAAATAATTGAATTAAATTTTTATTTCAATTTTTAAATCCTAAGGCTAGTGCAAGTCGTAATGTTGGAAAACATCGAAGACATAATATTATCCCTAGGAGACCTCATCAGCCATATGTAGAATATACTAGAGATGTAAAAGAAGTTGAGGAGGATGTTGTAATTACTGTTTCAGGTAGATATGAGTTTTTATTTTGTACCTTTGCTACTGATTTTGATTAAGTTAATACACTAAAGTACCAGAAATCATGGGATATCTTCTGAATATTGTATGGATCCTCCTTTTGCTTTGTGCAGCAACTCTTCAGAAAATTTACTTCGTTTTAGGTCTCTAAAAGAAATATTTTACCTATATAGCTGTCCATATTTGAAAGATATAGCTGCACAGGATTTTGTACACAAACAACTCTTCAATCATGTGTTGTATGTATTCAATGAGATTCATGTTTTACAATTAAGGGGTGACTTTTAATTATACAGAATGCTCCTCAAATCAATCATGAATAATTTTGGCCAAGTAACAGGGTAAATTGTCATCCTGGAAAATTCTATTGTTGTTTGGGCATATGAAGTTCATAAATAACCTCTAAATAGCTGAATTTAATCATTTCCAGTCTTTTATCAGTTCAGTTTTACCTGAAGACCCAATCCATGCTATATAAAAACAACCCACTTCATTATGAAGTCATTAGCACTTATTGACTGGAATTACATGGCAAAGCAGCATTTTTCTAGTTTTCTAGAATTTGATTGATATGGTAGCCAATCTATCATAGAGGTAGCATTTGTTAATAAAGGTACTCAATTAAATCTTCAGAATATTATCAATATCAAATTTTCTCTTTGCTATCCTTGCTGACATCTCTCATTTGTTTCACAATGATTGTTGCTGTTATTTGAATACAGTGTTGCTTGTATGGTAGCATTGAATACTCTTTCACAATCATCGCTTGTTTCATGGTAATTAAGTAAGTGTAGTTGGTCCTGGGGGGAGGTAATACCTGTGAAATTATATATTTTTAGTTAAGTCCTGATACTGTAGATCACACACACGCAAAATGTAGAATTCCCTAACCATTTTTGAAATGGATTGTCTTCTACATCTAGATCAGTATGACATTTTTCATTTGAAGTACAAACAGTGGATGCAGTAGCTTGGTGATTATGGTCATGAAATTGTGACCAGCATGTTGTGGGCTCAAATAACGTTCCCAATGAAGACCTGTTTGTTGTGGAGGCTGATGCACATTAAATCTGTTGAGCTCAAAATCCTCGCTCTTGTCACTTGACCGAGATTCTAAATTACCAAGTCTATTGCCAATAGCCATTCTTCTTGTCTTGTCTATGGATTTAGTGCATTTCTATATTGGTCCAGAAGCCCCAATTTAACTAGCCAGACCATGTCTGGAGCTTGAGGACTGTAATGAATGTCCTGTAATGATGAATCAAGTTTAAAAAGAGATGCACAATAGCCTTGCAGTCAAAAATGTGTTCTGGTGTTAATTAAGCTTGTGGATAATTTCTGCAGATGGGGTAAGATAGGGAATTATCTTGAGATATTTTCATACCTTTGAAATGACCTGCCCACAGTCTTGCTTCAGTAGACAACAAATTTCTAGGGCGGTAGAGCTCTGGGAAAGTTGGTTTTATGAAACACTAGTTAGAAATTTGGTGACTGCTTTTGCATCCTCCGAAGTGACAGTGGAGGGCTGATCCAAGTCCTAAGCTTCCTTAGCCAGGACGTCCGCACATTCAATACCCCCAATGCCACGTGGGCAGAAATCTACTGGAGTATACTTGGTTTATTAATCTGCCTGAGGAGAATGTTAATGCCTTCTATCAAATTGATATCTCCATTGCAAATGGCCATGAGAGCTGATTTTGAACCTGAGAAAATTAGGAGACTTTCTGTTGCATCATCCTAGAAATGTGACATTACCTTTGCACTTACTATGGACTGACTACTTACTGGACATGACTACTTGCCTTTGCAAGTAGTCATGCCCAGTAAGTAAACGAAAGCATGCAACTCCAACAGATCGAGTCAGGGAACTGGGGACTCTACCACTTTTGTCAAGCAAGATATTCCACCTTTTACTTGCTGCTGCTTCACCATACTATTAATTTGCATTTTACTGTAACTGATTCTTTTGATGTTACGCAGAGGCAGGGGAGAGTCAGGTTGGGACATGAGAGATCCCGCTTTAGCAAGCCTATCTGCTTTCTCATTTCCAGAAATGTTAAAGTGGCTGGGAATCCACTGGTGTGCAATATTTTCTCTAGACTTCCCAAGTTCAGTTAATTTCATTCTACAGGAATTAACTAGTGCATTTTCATTATATCTTGAGTTTATTAGACGCAAAATGGCAGCTTGAGAATCGATGAAAAATACAATATTATGTTCAGAACAGCTCTCCAATTTACTGATTGCAAATGATATTGCTGCTATCTCACCATCAAAATTATCACAATACTTTCCAACGTATAGCTAATACTGAAAGCACTTGAATAGGTTCCAGCACCATCATTTTTAATAGCATTTTCTGCTGAATTATCTGTGTATACATGGTAGTAATTGTAACTGTTAGAGATAACAAATAACAATGTAGTAGAGAGCATTTTATAGGTGAGACTAATTTTTAATTAACCCTTATGTCTTCCAAGCGAAAAATATCTAAAAATTATGTTTCAAGACAATTGGGGACTTGATTATTTCACAGAGAGAAACAAACATCGATCAACAACTTGTTTGATTTGTCGTGAAATTCTCACTATATTACTATGCCCGTCATTATACTACTAAGCACAAATCTTTCTATCCATGGCTCTTTTCTTGAGGATCGCTTTCAAGACAAAATACATTGACTTTCTTAAAAACAATCTTTGCAATTGCAACAAAATATTCAGTAAAAGCTAGTTGCTACGATCCTGCATTTGATAAGTTAATATTTGAAATAAAAATGAATGAGGCTTTGTCAAAAGGAAAAAAAAAAAACAATTAAAGTACATGGCAGTTTTGTTTTGATGACAATAGAATGCCAACTAGTGGCTTGGGAACATTGATGAAAGGAAATCAAATTTACCCCATAACTGGGTAAAAAATGCATAAAACCTATTTTTTCTGAGTTTAGCTTGATAATATTTAATGTAGTTTTAAAATAAAATCCAAATTTTTTTAGTTTTAATAATTTGATCAATTTTTGGCATTTAAAATAAATGTCATTTATCTTATAGTCCCCCCCCCCCCTCCATTAATCCTCAAGTTGCAGCCCATGTGAAATAGTTGTCTTGTGTGTGGCCCGACAGAAAAAAAGTTTCAGTACCTCTGCTCTAATCCTACCCTAGTAGTGCAAGTTGCATATTTGTTAAAAAAAAACCACGAGTGTGGTTTTATGGACTAGAATCTGCCATATACCTCTGAAATGCAATGGCTAAATGAAACTGATTAAAATAAATTAAAATATGTTGTTTCTTCCTTAATTTAAGTATAATGTGTTTTTTCTCTTGTAAAGATCATTTGTTCAACTTTCAAATCCAAAAGTTCAATGTACATTTTTCAGATGGTTCTAACTCGGAAGTTCCATTGAATTTATATTTTTAAAAATAAGTTTCCTATAAAATAACAGTCATATATTTATCAGATTCCGAAGGAGAGGAGGAAAAGAAGATCAGTGGACCCAAGGGAAAAGCAGATGATTTACAAAAAGCTGAAAAACCTAGAAACACTGCTCGGAAATCAACCACTTGGAAACCCAGATCATTGAATTCTACTTGTAAATTGAATTTTGGTTCTTTCACTATTGAATTTTTATGTTAATATACAATTTTAAAAAGAAATATAATATTTTTTCTTTATTTTTGAATTAATATATGTAAATATGTTCATAAAAATGTCTAAAATGAGCCAAATAAAGCGGATAAAATTTTTAGCTATTTAATGTGAAAAGGTTAGTTTAAACATTCAAGACTATTAATAGAGATTTTTAATTTAATATTGATTTATGTTTTATGTGAAAAATAATTAGTTAAACTCGTTTGTAATTATGAGTTAAACAATTAAAAATACATATGTAGTAGTTACTGAAGTGATCACATATATGTGATCACAATCCTGAACGGGTTAAACATTTAGTAAAACTTTATATGCATTAATATTTCTAAAATCATACATTATGTAAAAAGGGAATTGTTTTCAAAATTACTGATAAGCTCTTTAAAATATATGATGGCAGAACATTTAATTAAAGGATTGTAAAAGAAACTTCAAGTAGAATTATATTCCAAATTTTTAATTAAATTTATATAAATGGAATATTGTTAAATATATATATCTTTTTTCTTGTTTGAAGTGACGGGATAACGATTTTTTTATGGGTATGTATTCTATGAGTTGTAAAAAATAAATAAAAATGCCCTCAATAGAATTTTTTTTTCTCGAATAAAATGATATAGTTCTGTTTCTGAATCCTGGTCTTTACTGCTACTATTTATGTACTCTTATTTTTTATTTTTATATTCATTACAAGAACTCTACTAATTTTGTAATCATATAGTATTATGAAAAAGAAAAACATATATAAACATTCTCAAAATGTATATTTTCACTTTTTTTTTACAGCTGTTGGGAAAGTTTTGGCCCCTGATTTCAAATCTCATTTGGGTTACAAAGATATGCTCACTTTAAAATCATTTAAAAGAGTGGATTTTGAACGTCATAAATGTAGTCCACTTTGTCGAGAAAAAAATAATCCAACCAGTATGAAGGGATGTAATCCATTTCTTATTCCAATACACCTAGGTTGGGAGAGGTATGTGATTTTTCAAAGTTTCATATAATCTTAATTTTGTTCATTTGAAATGTTGATGTTCAAGATGAACATATTGTTTCTAAAATGCACTAAATTTTTTGTTAGTGAAATTAAGTTCATAATTCATAGAATAAAAATGTTTTTAATTACTTTAGCTTTTAAAAAAAGAAAAAAATTAATTATACATATGGAATGCTAATGTAAATGTCATTTTATTCTGATTTAGGCAGTTAAGAAGACTTATTACTAAAGATAGTACACGGTTAAAAGTACTGTATAGAACCCCATGTGGGAGACACGTGCGAGATTTAGAGGAAATTTCGCTACACTTAACACTAGTATCATCTAGAATCAGTATTGATTTCTTCTCAATGGATCCTTGCATTTTGGTTTTTAGGACTTTCAGGCCACAAGAGGTACTTGTTAATTTTGTATATTATATTGTGGCTGATATTTTTTATAGTTCTGTTAGATTTTATTGATATAACTTCTGAGAAAAATGTTAATCAATAAAATGCATTTATTAAGTTGATGCAAGATGTACTATTTAAAAATTGGATACATGAAGTATTCTTTTTACTGGTTGCTTTGGGATGGAATTTTTATCAGATAATCAAATAGTGTGATAGTTATTGAATATATTTTAGATGATAAATAGGAGAAAAATCAAAGTAGCTAATTTTATTTTGCCATGTTTTTTTAAAAAAATCTAAATTTGATATTACTGCACTTTTAAAAAATATGTATTGCCTAGAAAATACTGTGTTTTGGATAAAAATATTTTCCCTTCGAATTGATGATTAATTAAAAGTAAAAGTATACTTTTTTCTACATTACTTCATTTTCAACTAATCAATCACAAGAAATTCTCTTTGCTTTTAAATACGCTTCACTGTCATTCCTCTGTTAATTTTACTTTCACATGACTAACTTTGCTCTCCGTTCACTGAGAAGCTTTCTGTTTACTAATGTATTGTAGGCAAGCTGGGAAAAATTACACTTTTGATTATATCAGACAATGGCTATTTTCCATCCGAAATAACATTTAGCAAACAGTCAGAGGTTGAAGGTAAACTGTGATTAAAATTGGGGTGAAATAAACAAAGATAACAACTTGCTATAATTTTTTTTAAATCTATTAAGCAATTTTAGCACATTAATAATATAATTCTCTCATTAGTTGGTTGATTAACATTATATAACTACATTTTGATTTGTTTTGGATTTGGGTAAGTCTTAATTATTATCTAATCTATTTTTAGCATAAACCTGTAATAACCATTCAGACAAGAATTATTTTGCAGACTCTTTTGTCAAGGGTACATGCTATCATTAAAGAAAGACGGGAGGGTGGATAACCTTAATAATTTTTGCAATTTCCTGGTGGCTGAAAAAAATTTGAATCATTATTGATAAGCTCAAGGCGAATTAAAGAATGGTGTTAATTGATTCAATTAACTTTTAAAATGTAATTAACCTCTGAATTGAAAC
Organism: Trichonephila clavata; assembly: GCA_019973975.1. Classification (NCBI taxonomy): domain Eukaryota; kingdom Metazoa; phylum Arthropoda; class Arachnida; order Araneae; family Nephilidae; genus Trichonephila; species Trichonephila clavata. Next base: position 5,491 of record BMAO01026788.1, on the reverse strand, counting down.
CCCTAGATCCAAAATGAATTTTTCTCCACTTCAGGAATATTCAAAATAAGAATTATGATATATTACACAGCCTTTCTTAGAGTCATCTAGAAGTGAATTCAATTTTAATTATTGATCTGCTTGTTATAAGTGTTGAAAATATGAAAAATTTTAGGAGAATATTATTCATGAGAATTAACAACACATTATTTAAAAAAAAATAGGCCCTTAATATTTTCCCTCAAATATACAGCGCTGGCCAAAATTGTTATGATTTTCAAGTTTGTATGCTCATAGAAAATGGTACATTGCACAAAATACAAAGTTTTTTATATCATTTTAAAGAGAATTTAATACTAAAATCAATAAAAAAAAAACAAAATTCAAATACAGTTGACTCTCGATAATTCAAGCCTTCGATAATAGGAACCTCTCGATAATTCGAAGTATATGCTCAGTCCTAGAAAAACTCGATATTTCGAACTAAAACAATACATTTTGGTGCACTCAATATTTCAAAGTAAAATCTGTGGCTGGCCAGACTACAACACGCTATAATTCGAAGTTTTCTTATAAAACTGTCGGCGATTCGAACACTCTCTATCATGTGCAGTCCTGTAATAAACAGGTTCAAGTTTTGTGTTGTGTTGTCTCTGCGTGTCTCCCCTATAACGTAGCCCCTATAATGACCATTTCTCTGCAACCTCTTCTTAGTGTTTTCCGGCTCCTCAGGCGAAAGACACTTTTTTTTCATTCCCTTAAGTAGACAATATACCAAACGCACCTTATTGTCAGCCATCCATATCTTTCGTTTAACGCAAGATCTTACTGCACATGCGTACGTGTACAGAAAGGATGTTCCGATATTGTGAAGAAGAGATGCGTAGGATTGTGTATGAATGTATTGAATGTATTTTTTAACACATGACTTTTAACTTTTGTAAACTATCTATACTGTATAATATGTACTTTTTATAAATATGTATGATTGTTATTTTATTACAGTTTCAAATTTAAATGTGTTAGAAAAAAATTTCTCTTCGTGTATTTGGGAATTTTTACCTACCCTCTTGATAATTCGAAGTTTTTTATTGGTCCTCCAACTTCCAATTATCGAGTGTCGACTGTATTTGCAATGCAAAAAAAGTTATGCTGCAATAACTATTGATATACATTAGATACTGATTATAGCAGTGAGTTATCAGTGCTCAGTGAGGTAGCCTTCATTTTTTATTACAGTTTCACATCGATGTTCCATTTAGCTGAAAATCGTTTTAAGCACTTCCTCTGTTATTGCATGATGCCAGGAAGCAATTGCATCCTCAATGAGTTTTTTTTTTTAAAATTTCATGGGTACCTCATACGGGCAAGACTTTTCAAATGGTGCCACAAGTTTTCGATAGGATTAAGGTAAGGGCAGTTTCCTGGCCAGGACAACAACTCAATGACCTTAGAATGATACTAGTCTTTTGATTACTTTGCTGTGTGTCAAAAAGCAGAATCTCTCTGAAAAATAAATGAATTATTTTTGATAAATAGATCCCTGATGGAAGGTAGAAGTTTAGGTTCTAGAATTGTGTGTCAATATATTTTCTGACATTCAGTGTCCCATCAATGGTATGAAGACGACTGATACAATCTGCTGATATGCATGACCAAATAATAAAACTGTAGGTACTTCACACTTGCGTGGATGCAGTCAGGATGTAGCATTTCTCCTATTTTACATCTTACATATTTTCGACCATCACTACCAAATAACAATATCTTAGTTTCATCCCGTCATACATAACTTGTGACTACTAATTAATTGTTCATTTCATGTGTTTCTTTGACACACTGTAGTCTTTTTTTAGCTCTGCTGTAAACGGAGATAAGGCTTTTCTTCATGGACTTCTATCTTTTAGTCTAGCATCTGTTAATCTTCTCCTAATTGTTTTTGAACTGACAGAAGCACTGGGATAATTCTGATAACTTCTGATGACTGTTGATGACATTATTGTATTTTTTATACTTAGTATTTTTGTTCTTCTGTCATCAACTGATGTGTGGAACCTTTTCCTGCCTTATTTTTTATTAAATTTGTCTCCTGACATCTTAAGCAAAACTTTCAGTCTCCAAATGTAGTCACTGAACCATCCACCTATCTTGCAATTTTAACCTAGGAAAGACAACTTTCTCATCACACATATCTTTCTAGGTGCCCAATCTATTATTTTATTTGATATCATTGCACCTTGACTAAATATCATTGTTTTCCTGACTAGGAAACAGTTCTGACCTCAATTCTGTTGAAAATTTGTGGTACTGTTTGAAAATTCTTGCCTGAATGAGGTACCATGAGATAAAAAAGAACTAATTGAGGATATAATTGTTCTCTGGCATCATGTAATAACAAAGGAAGAGCTTAAAATCATTTTCAATTCAATGAAACATTGATGTGAAGCTGTATAAAAAAATAAAGGCTACACCACTGAACACTGATAACTCACTGCTATCATCAGTATCTAGCGTTTATCAATAGTTATTGCAGCATAACTTTTTTTATGCTGAAAATATTTGAATTTTGTTTTTTGTATTGACTTAAGTATTAAATTCTCTTTAAAATGATATAAAAAACTTTACATTTTGGGCAACACTACATTTTCTATAAGCATACAAACTAAAAAAACACAACAATTTTAAAAAGTGTCCACAATTTTGGCCACCATTGTATATGGAGTTTATTTTTTAAGGCTATTTGGATAATTGTTTTTAATTATGTATAAAGCTAACATTTGCAAAATTTTTTTTAAGAGTTTAGGTTATCAAGAATGATGAATGCAGGATGAAAAGTTTTTTAGAATAGTATCACAATTCAATTCTTATTACAGTATTAGTGATGGTGCTAATTTTTTCCTGCTGCAGAGTAGTAATTGTGAAAAGTATTAAAGAGTCTCACAATTTTTGGTAGCCATTTAATATCCAAATTGCAAAGATAAGATCTGGGCATGGTAATATGCCGCTTTAAGTGATCTGAATAGATAACCATTAGAATGGCAGCTAATCATTTTGCAAGAGTAGATTTATAGGTTGATCACAAAAAGAAGAGCACTGCCCTACTCTCTTTAAATTAGTTCATTTAATCTTGGATAAACATGTTTTATTTTGGCTACTAACTACAGAATCTATTGTACCATCTGACATTTATTTGGGAAAATTCATTAAGAGTGATAAGTTGGATTCTGAGAATGGGTGAAAAGCATGCTTTTTTGTTCAATGTATAGCCTACTAAAATGATTCATTATTCCCTAATCATTGAAAGTGAAATATCTAAGAAGTAAAGGTACCACATAGTATGGGCAGCTTAAAATTCCTATGGTGGTCAACCTATATCTAATGTGCTTGAGAAATCTATCAAGGAAGGATCAATTTCACAATGATTGATAAACCAAGAAAAAAAAAATCTTTGGTTTATTGCAGAAATAAACATTTCATTCAAAGATCCTGCAAAGCTTTCTTCACTGAGTTTGGAATGTGAGGCTTCTAATAATCAATCATCTAAGAAATACATTGATTTAATGTTTAAAGTTCTTATAATTGCAGATTTGTAAACCTGAAAATCAGCAATCAAACCACTGCAGTTATAATGTTTTCTTAATGTATGTAAAATGTCTTAATGTGCTGTGATAATTTTTGTAACTCTCATTTTAATATCATTTATTTTATTTTAATGTCAATTATTATCATTTATTAATTTCAAACATATATATATATCAATTCCAGGCTTACTTTAAAATACCTGATGTAACTTATGGGAAAGAAAATGTTCCTGTCAGTTGTGTTAATTCTGGGAGAATGAGCCCTCCACCACACGTTGAATATTCTGCTGAAAGGTTTGCTGGACCTGGAGTGGTTTTAAATGAAGGAAGGAGTTTTTAGCTGGATGTAGTTGTACAGATAATTGTCAGGTGAGATTTAATTATATATGTGTGTGTAAGGATCCACATCTCATAATTTATTTTGTACACCTGACCAAATTCATTCCAACCAACCTTTGTATGCATGTATCAATTACTTCTACTTTTACCTGTTATGTATTAACACTTTCTTTCATTAAACTATAAAGCTTAAAGTCTTTTGTGTTCCCTGCTGAGACCTGCTGCATAAAATGTGCAAACTTTTGTGATTTATGCAATCACATCCTGGAGTATCTAAAGATTAGTTGGACAACACATGATCAAAATAAATTAAGCAACAATTAGTATATGCTTTTTTATTCAAAGAAACAATATCTATACCATCCTTCAAGATGCCATCTTAGCAGGGGCATAGCTACCACTGTATCAATAATATGGGGCCCCAAATATGTAAAAGCAAAAAGTTGTAAAATGTTGTCGATAGTCATATTAACAGAGTTCCTTTTTATGTTTTTAAATATGTCACTTGGCTTCAAATGATTATAATTTTTTCCGCATGAGCTCTACATCTCAGTTCCACATTTAGAAAACTTTAAAAGCTGGTAGTATTTTACTCAAAATAATCAGAAGACAAGGAGTGAACTATTAGTAAATATCTGAGTTTTGTTCCAATTTCTAAGGAATATTCAATAGCCCAAAGCAGGGATGTCTTACGGCATGGGCCAACTGGACCCAAGCTCAGGGTCTCGGCCACAATGGGGCTTCTTCCTGTTCTTGACTCAGCCTTAATAAGATCACGATTCAAATAATTTCAATGGTCAAATGTTTTCTCCAGTTGTATTCTCCGAAAAACTAGGAATTTTGGACGATATGTCAACTGGATACATGTGATGACTGTTGTTCATGAATTAAGGGTCATAGTTGGGGCCTACTTTTGTGTAGGGGCCCAGGGCATCAAGAAGTCTTGAGACATCCCTGGCCCTAAGCAGTGTTAGATTAAATTAATTGAAAGAAAATGATCGTGTTATTTTAAAACTAAATGTACAAGGTATGTAATGGTACTAAATGTATTTAAACTAAAACTAAATGTTTTTAAAATAAAGTTGATATATTATTATATAAAAGATTTTGAGCAATAAAATTGTTATCATAAGGGGATGAAGACAACAGCCGTTATTGGAAATAATTGTGTATTGTTTTAATGCTTTTTTAAAAAAAGAAAATCAGTATTATATAATAAAGAAGAGGCTTTACATTTTCCTTAATTACTTCAGAGGCAATTTTTCCTAGTAACATAAATTTCCTTTAGGAAGAATCCAAATAAAATTATGATCTGTATCTATGTTCAAAGTTTTGAAGCCTCTAAGGCAAATTTTAGAAGAATTTTATTTAAGGTTACTAGTACACTAGAAGTGACAAAAATATGGATTTTTTTTACATTTTCCTGTGGCTTATATAATTGGGAAGCTTGCCCTCAAGTTTCAGATCTGGTAACCAATTAAATTTAAGATATTTGGTAACTTAGGTTTTAGTTTTGGTTTCATTTTAAAGCATTTTAAAATTCGCATAAATTTATTTAAATAAAAATATTTTTGATAAAAATAATTTTTTTA